>MU225445.1:3182361-3200119 GCA_018584345.1 Thuja plicata
TTAAGTTTGAAGTTTGAAATTTGAAATTGATTTAATTTAAGTTTGAAGTTTGAAATTTGAAATTGAAATTTTGATTGATTTTGATCTTGATTTTGTTATCTATATATTGAAAATTTACATGTAATTTTCTCTAAGATTGATTATCAAAATAAAACAATGACATGTAACAATGTACAAATTCTAGATATCTAGATCAACATATAAAACATAAAAAATACATGTGTACAACATTAACATAGTTCAATGTAAATGGACCTACAAATATCAATGCATCAACGTAAAAAGACATGTACATAGATCAATGTAAATATGCATGTAACAATGTACAAATATCTAGATGTCAACATAAAATCTGCATGTAACAATGTACAAATATCTAGATATATATAGATCAAAATAAAACAATGAAATGTAACAATGTACAAATGTTTAGATATCTAGATCAACATATAAAACATAAAAAATACATGTGTACAACATCAACATAACTCAATGTAAATGGACCTGTAAATATCAATGCATCAACGTAAAAAACACATGTACATAGATCAATGTAAATCTACATGTAACAATGTACAAATATCTAGATGTCAACATAAAATCTGCACATGTAACAATGTACAAATATCTAGATATATATAGATCAACATAACAATGTAAATGGACCTGTAAATATCAATGTATCAATGTATCAAAGTACTATAAATGTAAAACAGATGTGCACGTATATAATATAGATCTCTCATGTGTAAATCTAGATCAATAATCGCCATGATCACCACTCTGTGCAGGCCTATGTGGATCATCATCCCGCTAGACCTGAGTCTGTATATGTACAAATATGTACATAAAAATTTTAAAACAAATTTAATTAATATATTTAAATCCAATATTTAAAACAAATGAAGTATTTAAAAATAATTTAAATTAAATTTTACCTCTATATCCTGATGAATCGAATCAATAGGCTCCTCTAAATCTCCATATGCAGTGCCCCTTGTAGTGTCATGTACCTGGTTTGAAATTTAATTTAAAATATATACGTTAAAATATATATATCAATGTAAATAAAAAATTACTTGATTATTCTTGAATCTTGAAATCAAATGACCTTTCAAGTGTACCTAGTGTAATGCACATCCAATGTCAGATAACTCAGAAGAATGTAAGGACACTGTCTCAGGATCAATGCCCTCATCCATAAGCAAATTTGAGAATCCGGTGTGAAATTAGGAGGTCGTAGGTGTCTCATATAGGGGAGCCTGTGTATGCTGTCAAGGTGGTGTAAGATCATCCACACTCTGTCGTGGAGTTGTAGGATGTATCTGGACATCCTTCTATTTGGAGGTACCTGCCTTTGCATCTCCTCGTCCTAGACTGCTGCATGTGGAGGATCGCAAGGCTTGGTCTCCTTGAATAAATGCAGAAATATCATGTGGAGGAACCCCATGTGTCATAGAAATGTATTGGTAAGCTGCAAGGAGATCATTGACTAAACTGGAGCTCATGTTGCATAAATGATCCTCTGGTAGCCATAATATCTCATATGGAGTGGGAAGTTCATATCGAATGTATGGATCATAAAATGGACTAGAGGGATCAACGCCTACGCTTGTCCGAGAACTGATCATATACCTACCCACACGATCATATGACAACTCATCAACCTGAGTCACGATGGTGGTAATGCTAGAAAACATATCTATGCATGCATCCTTAGCAGCAACCTGTCCAGCTCTAGTGTAAGTCTCCAAACCTTTTGGAAGAGCCAAAAGGTTTTGACCCACCAATGCCCTCTTACTAGGGGGTTGTGGTGCATTAGGTCATCTACACTTATCCTGGTATCTCCCCTGACCCTGACCAACAAGTGGAGGTAAATCTGTGTAATCAACATCATGCCCTAAATGGAAGTCTGCAAACAATTATTTGCAAAATTATAAGGGCACCTCATCCTTTTGGGGCCACATTTGATGGGCCGCCAACCATCTGGGATATATAAAAGGAGATACTAATTGATCTGTACATTTTGTGACCCTATATGCTCTAACCACTTTCTTATCTATGTGATGGGTTCTGAACATGTTCTTAACCTGAGTAACAGTAACATCCCCATCAACTGTCCTCCAACTGACAGTACCTATAACAGTGCTAGATAGGCTATGGCAAAAACAATCAATGGATGAATAATTATATGGATTGTACGATTTAGCCTTCTGAATCATACCAATCAACTCTATACAAATGGAAATCAATTTCTCCCTATTAGAGAGGGTAGCACTATTTTGCAACGTCCTCTCTAGCGCAGCTAGAGCGGCGTGCATCCTTGTGATAGTCTCCTGTCTGTGGCTATCATGACTCTATGGGGTATCATGGTGGCCTGATGATGCTCGTGAGGCCTGACTACCATGAATTCTAGGGTCTAAACCAGTAGAAGCCATGTGATGTAGAAATGTAATAGCTAGAGATAAAAAGTTCACTCACTGCAAGTGGGCACATACATGTGTACATTC
Source organism: Thuja plicata (assembly GCA_018584345.1). Lineage (NCBI taxonomy): Eukaryota > Viridiplantae > Streptophyta > Pinopsida > Cupressales > Cupressaceae > Thuja > Thuja plicata. The sequence continues at coordinate 3,184,872 of MU225445.1, forward strand.
AGTAGGAAATAAATTTAAATACACATGTACATGTGTTGAAAAAGAACATGTTTTTAAATTAAAATATTAAAAAATATCTAGATCTAGATACATATTTAAATTTTAAATAAATTCAATTTACATCTTCAACATGAAACATTTTTTTAAACAAAAGTTCAAAAATTTTAAACAATAAAAATTGCACACATGTAAATGTATTAACATAAATATCTGTACATAATATACACGTATGTCCATTTGAACAAAAATATTCATGACATCCCCTTAAGCATAAATACATCAAAAAAAGATTCCACATGTACATAACTTTTAAGTGATTTTAAGATTTTAATATATACAAATTGATTTATGTAACCTAGTACGTAAAACTTTTAGGGTTTTGTTATGTACTAATATTGAAAATTGTGTACGTAATGAAAATGTCTAGAATGATCAAGTTGTGACAAAGAGATTTTTGGCACATTCTCAAGTAATAAATATAGTCATATATATCCTAAGTTAATTCCCTACATAATCTCAAATAATACATAGTTATGTTTTTAGTTTACGTTTTGGTTAAATTATATGATTTTACCTGCTTTTAAGTTTACGTATAAATGCTTCAGAATTTTAGATTTGGGTTTGCATTTATGTTTTAGAATTTTGGATTTGGGTTTGCATTTATGTTTCAAAATTTTGGGTAAATTATGTGTAAATTTGAGTTTGTGTTTAAGTTTGGGTTTGCGTTTAAATGTTTTTAAATAACATTAATTATATTAAACCTAAAAACATTCATTTTTAGAAAATGAAGAAAAAAAAATTATATTATAATGCTATATAAAACAAATTCATTTTACATATATTCATAAATACAGTAAAACATTTAAAAAAAAACAAAAACAAAAAAACAAGGGACCTACCTTGAACTCGGCTGAGTTTTCTTCATCACCTCTACCCGCTAAATCTTAGCCCCTCAAAGTGTAAATGAGGGGCTAGCGGGCTATTTTGGGGTTTTTAAAACAATTCATATACTCAGTCGAGTATAACTCAGCTGAGTACCTCTCGGCCGAGAGTCCCAGGCCACATAGGCGCCACTCAGCGCTGCGTAGCGCCCACGTAAACTCGGCCGTGTGGGACTCGGTCAAATCATACTCGGCCGAGTATAACGTGAATGAGTGCCTGGAATTGTCCTTAGGGGTGATAGATTATTGTGCTTTTACCCATATATTAACTTTCTTTGACCTCACTCAGTTGAGATCAGAGGACATGTGTTAGCTAGGCGCATTCCCTTGAAGCTTAAAGATCTTCATCTTGTCGGTCGAGGGGTAATGCAAGCTGTTGATCTTCATAAAAAAGATATTTTTTAAAGCGGATTTGTGAAAAGGTTAAACTTGTTTAAATAACCTGCAAAAAGACTTACAATGGCTAGTTTATGAATTCAAAAAATTGTAGGCCGCAAAATGTAAGATTTTAAACATAAAAAATTTAATAGGATAAATGCATGAATTAATAAGATGAATGCACAAGTCAGAACATTTGCAAGCATAAACTATAAATGAAAGGAATAAACAATGAAATAAAAGGATAAATTCAAATAATAAGGGCACAAAATATACTTCCTTGAATTGTTTAAACATATCCTTATGCTTATAAATCCTAGGTTCCACCACCAAGTATGATGGTGGTATTGTGAGATTTGGTGACAACACTCCTAAGCTCATCATTGGAGTTGGATCTATTTCTTTGGATGGAAATACTAATACTGATGATGTGTTACTTGTTAATGGACTTAAGAATAATTTGTTAAGTGTTGGTAAACTAGTGGACAAAGGTTACCAATTAAAATTCATTGATGGGAAATTTTCTATCACAAGTAAGTCAGGAGAATTGATCGCATCTGGTACTAAGTCAAGAGGTAATGTACTTGAATTGAATACATCTGAGGCTTCTTATTTTGTTGTGAAGGTTGATGATAGTTGGTTATGGCATATAAGATTTTTTCATGTGAATTTTGATAATATTGTGAAGGAAAGTATGACTAATGCTATTAGAGACCTACCAAAGATTGTGAAACCATCTAACACTATGTGTAATGGGAAAACATACTAGAATCAGTTTTAAATGAAAATGTTACTCAGCAAAAGTGAAGCTAGATTTGGCGCATACAAATCTGTGTGATCCTACAAGGATGAAATCTTACTATGGTGAAAGGTATTTCATACTTTTTGTTGATGAATTTTATAGGATGATGTGGGTTACATATCTTAAAGAGAAATCTGAGGCTTTTGACAAATTCAAGATATTCAAAGAAAAAGATGAGAATGAATCAAGTTTAAAGATAAAATGTTTAATATTAGATAAAGGTGGAGATTTTACTTCAGATTTATTCAATACCTACCGTGAAGAGCATGGAATATATAGACATACATCTAATCCTAGGAAACCACAAAAAAATGGGATAGAAGAGTGAAGAAACATAACAATATTAGATGTTGCAAGAACCATGACGCTGGAAGGAAATGTATCACATGTTCATTGGAGAGAACCTGTTGGTACTGTTGTTTATACTTTGAACATAATTTAGATCAGAGAAGGTACAAGTAAGACTCCTTATGAATTATGGTTTAATCATACTCCTACTATGAAATATTTTAGAATATTTGGTAGTAAATGCTATATCAAAAGACATGATGAGATAGGAAAGTTTGATGCTAGAAGTGATGAAGGAATCTTCCTTGGTTATTCCACTAAGAGAAAATCCTATAAATTTTTTAATCTAAGATTGAGGAAAATGATTGAAAGTGCTAATGTGAGGATTGATGAAAAGTTCCAGATTCAGGAAACAATATATGGATGTAACCAAACTAAAGAGAACAAGGAGGTTACTATAGATCAAGAATAAAATTTTGAGATTGATCATGACACCGAGGTATGTCAAGATGACTCAAATGATTCTATTAAAATTCCTAAGTCTCTGAGGTATGTTAAGAAAAACCATCCTGAAAATCAAATTATGGGCAATGCAAATAAAGGCATGATGAAAAGATCAAGATTAAGAGATGAAATTTTTTCAATTTCTCAAGTTCAACCAAAAACTACTGATGAGGCATGTAGAGATGAATCTTGGACTAAGGCTATGTAGGAAGAATTGGAACATATAAGGAAAAATAATAGTTAGGAACTAGTTCCTACACCTAAAGATAAGAATGTTATAGGAACTGAGTGGGTTTTCAGAAAAAAAGATGAATGAAGAAGGAATGGTTGTAAGAAATAAGGAAAGACTAGTTTGTAAAGGCTATGTTGGTTATTTTTCTTGTTGATCCCTTGTATACCTGTGGCTCAGGTATAGTCCTCTATGGGCCCAAACACTGATTCAAAAAGGAAAAGAAAAAATGTTCAACAAGGTCCTTAAATCTTCTACACTTCAAGCTCCAAAAACTCAGGTGGGTATTACCTATTTTCTACCTTCAATATTCAATAGTATCAAAAACCAACATGCATAGTGGATGAAACATAAAACATGTAAATGGTAATAGATTATATAAATATTGATGAGACCCACACATTCTAACATACTAGACCAGTGCCCTATCTAGTGGGTATGGAGTTACTCTAAATGAAAAGACTCTTAACAACAACATACATAAAATGTAAAACCTGCAAATTATCTCTGAACTTGACTATGCCTTACATTCTCAATTCATACTCTTGGAAGAAAATATAATCATCCAATTCATTACATTTCTTTACTCACTAAAACTACTTTAAGGAATTTAATTCTCTTTGAAAGAAACCCTAAACTAGTTAGACCCTCTACCTTACAGAGTGATGGATTGAGATTTCCTTAACAACCAATCCAAATGAATACAAGAACTGAAACAAAGACACCACTCATTAAGATCTCACAAATAACAGGAAGTTACAAACATATATTATGTTAAAACATTTTAAATTAGAGCCAAAGAAACCACTAATAGTATTAATCAAATATAAAGAGCTTACAAGCCTTCTGTGGCATAAAAATCCCATCCTTGCAAATGACCTAGAAAACCCTAATTTTACCAATTGGACACCACACATTTGGACCACCTTACAAAAAAAATAAACCCTAAAACACAACCACCAAAACTTGGGAACCAAGCCAACATTAAGGCAGAATAGAAAGGGAGGCAATTAAGGTTACAAAATATATGTGAATCTGATTAGAAACCTAAGTCATCACCAATCAACATTTATGAAGCCACAGTTAAATTTTTTTTATCCCTTCAGCACCCTATGGCTACATAAATGTGACCCAAGAGATCAAGCCTATCCATTTACCTCTCTATGACTTGGAATGCGACACCATGGCCAAAAAACCCTCTGCACAGGTTTGAAAATTCAAATAATACTAGCCCCAATGGTCACCATGGCATGAATATACTATCAATGGCTTAGATTAAATATCACAAAACAAGTTTAAAATATGAACGTTGATCTTCCCTTTACTGGCACCTCCATGTAGCAGTTCAATCCCACTTAAATTTTTGGACACTCGTCAACCAAGTGTGAACCTGCGATGAATAACCTTCATGCATCTTCACATAGAAGTATCATGCCAAATGTTAGATTTTCTTTAATCTGACTATCCTTTACCTCTTTAAAATCCTGACCCATGATCTCAGATGGCTACATTTTGCAAAGGCGCAATGTCATGAAGGATATCATCCTTGTACGTTTTGATCCTGGAAATGTGCCAACCGTTCGATCAACTCAGATTTGACCTGACTTTATCTTGCTGCTAGCTTAGAAGAAGAGGGCCCCATGATCTCAGAGTGGACACTTGTTTCCTAGGCATGATTCCTTGAAGAGTAAACTGACTTCATCTTGTGATCAAGGCATTACACCCACCATTGGATCAAAACAAAATTGCTCAATATCTTGCAATAAATAAAGCACCGTAGAGACTTTTAAACTTAGGAAATATTAAAACAAGCCCCACTAGGACTTAGGAGTTAAAAAAAGAGTGGCTCCTCATACAAAAACTTAAAACCCATGGCTAAAAATAACTTAAGTGGCCCAAAAAGGTAATGCAAAATTATAAAAGGCATAAAGGACCTAGGGTTTAAACACCATAGAAGCTAGGGTTTAAGGAAATTTTTAGTTAGGGAATAAGAACATGACTCACATACAATAGAACAAGGCAAGAAATAACACCAAAGTAACCAAAAAATTTCTATCCTAACCGTGGCTTCAACTGAGGAAGGTTGATCGCAAGATCAACACTAGAACACCAACGCTCTGGAACACAGACCCAAACTCACACCAAACACCTAAAAATATACATATATTACTGCACATGAAAAGTTAATTAGGAGGAAAATGAATTAAGATAATGTCCATGCACATGAAAGTATTGTACTTCACCAGTAGGAATTTACAATAAATAAGAATCTTTCCCATGTCGATCGTGCACAACAAATGGTCCCAGCCATAAGGACTCAAAATTTCCATGCTTCCCTTTGTCTTCCAATCTTACATTCCATTGGAGCACCATGTCATTCATATGAAATTTCCTTTCTGATGCTCTCTTTTCAAATAGATACTTGGACTGTTGTTGGATCTTCTAATTTTGCACTTGTGCTTCACTTTTGATCTCATCCAAATCCACTAACTGCAACATTCTCTTCTGCATTGGCTATGTTACTTCTATGTATTCATCTTGGATGAAATTGTAGACTGGAAATAGATTTTTTAATGGTAATCTAGCTTGTGTTCCATAAACCATCTCAAAAGGGGATACACCTATAGCTCTTTTTACTATTATCCAGTCATCCCATAAAGCTAACATAAGCTTTGAATTACGAGACTTTTTGTTCTTCTGTAATGTCTTCTTGATAATCTTCATAATGTTATTGTTACTAGATTCTTCTTGTCCATTCTCCTATGGATGATATGGTGAAGAATATGAAACCATTATACCATACTGGTCACAAAACTCCTTGAATTCTTTGGACCTAAAGCACATATTGTATCATCTTAAAATGGAAGAACTTCTATGTTAAGAACATTTAGCCCTCCTTAGTGGGTTTTTTTGACCATCATCATATTGGCTCCTCATTTTTTCATCCTCTCCTACTTTTGTGTCTGTTTAGGACCCTGATTGGGCCTCTCCGAGCACCATCCATCCCATCTGGCATATTTCCTAGGGGTTCTGACTCCCTAGGTCAAGGTTGACCTTGACCTTGACCTAGGTCAAGGTTGACCTCAACCTTGACCTAGGCCAAGGATTACCTTGACCTTGACCTGGGTCCCCCTTTCCAGTTTGGAAGTTTGTGGGCTACCGAAGGTCATTAAAAGTTCATTTCCCGCTTCTAAGTTGGTTGTTTTGGGTTCCAAAGAGATGATTCTTAAACTATATTTAATATAGGTCCTCTTCTAGGGATATAGGTCTAATTGGAATTTTATTCTCCTATATAGTCCTCTCTAGAAGATTGTGCCCTAGTTTCATATATAAGGAAGTTTTCTCCTCTCATTTTCTAAAAGCACAAATTATCAAATCAAGTACGAATAATCAACAAAGCACTAAGTCTCTCTAAGAAAGAAGTCATCAAGAAAAAATTTCAAGTATCCACTTTTCTACATGTTTTCAAGCTTTCAAAGTGTCCAAGTCTTCCTCTCAAGAATTAAATTTCTCCATTGAAGATAAAGGATTCAAGCTTTCAAGCCTTTGAAGGGATTTGGTTCAAGCATTCAAGATTCATCATTCAAGACCTAGATCTATCCATCATGGTGATGTGACCTTATTTCAAGATCCTTTTTGCATCCTCAAGACCGATTTATTCTCTCTTCAAGGTGGATTCCAAGCATACAATCATGGAGGTTTATGGTTTCTAATATTGAGTCCAAGCTTTCATATTTACATACTTGTTTACATTCAAAATACAATTGCATATCTATTCAATATCATAGCTTCATTATTATATTTACTTCTACTACTTGGTAGCATTATTTATTTCAATTATTAATTTCAAGGTTAATTCCTAAATTGGTGTTTGACTAAGGCAAACCCCTCCCCCCAACAAACAAGTCCATTTTTCTTGCAGGTACAGGTTTAGAACAACATATCAGAGTGCAGATTAGGATACCCGTTTTAGAAAACTTTCAGGATCCAAAAATAGATTTCTTGTCAGAGGCTTTTTAGGTTGATTCTTCCCTAGGTCAGAATAGGAAATTTTGGGTCAATAGTGACATTGACTTGAGGGTCAAAATTGGAACTGTGTCAGAACATAAAAATATTTCTGGGTTTTTTTTGTCTCTATGTTTCTATTCCAGATATGGTCTCAGATTTTCCAAAAACTGAGTGCGGACCCCCAAAAATAGTAATCTTTAGATCTGTAACATTTCAAGGTTAGTACTTTTCTCCTATCCATTTAAATTAAAGTTCTTAATCTATCTAAACCTATCACACACTCTCTTCTATAAAATAGGAGTTAGGGTTTTTCTCTTTATCCCTATCCTTAATAGGTTGATTCATTTATGCATTGATCCTTTCTTTAGGTTTAATCAATTTGGATCTTCCCTTAATGAAATTTTGGATTAAGAGGACAATCTTACCTTCTTCACCATTCTTATAACACACATTAAATTTATCCTCTATATTTTAATAATCTTCACACATATTCATTACACCTCATTTTTTCTTATGTTACATTTTGGTGAACCCGCGATAGACAACTCTTTCTTTTTTGGTGTTAGATGCTTTGCCTCTTTTATTTAGAGACTAGATCTTGCATGCATACTAAATTATTTTTCTTTTATTCTCCTGCATTTAAAAAATAAAAAATAAACAAAAAAATATCTACATACTCAGAAAAATAAAAAAAAACATTTCTTACATTTCATTCACTATGAAGATATTTAAGGTGCTTTGGGGTATCACTATTTTTCTCATTATTCTTCTTTTAGCATCTCTTTATAGTAATTATGATGTATATGAGAGTATCATCCATTTCATCATGTTTTTAAATCTTTATGTTTCACTTTCTTATGCTATTTTGAGATTAACTAATGCTAGTCTTCCTACTTTCAAAATTTTCATCAAGGATTTGTGTAGTGGGCTTATACCCCATTTACTAATATTCCTAAGCCTAATCCTATAATTCCTAATCTAGTTCCTAATCCTCCTAATCCTAATCCTATCATGCCTAATCCAACTCCTAATATTCCTATTTCTATTTCTCCATCTTCTATCCCTAGGTCTTCCCACACTTATGATGGGGCTCAAGCCAAGGTTCATGATGCCAATGTTCAATAATTCTTCCATTTACCTTCCCCTTCTTATCTAATCCATGATGATATTAAAGGGCAAAGCAAGGAAACATATTCTCAACCTACCATTCCACCATACACAACATTTTCTCATGAACACCATAATCAATCACCTCTCGTAGAAGCTTTGCAAGATATGTACACTACCAGATATACTTTGGTGGATAAACAAGGCTATAAGAGTTTAGGGTTTGCTATCAATGAACAAGGCATTAAAAACCTGATTCATTCATCTCCTAAACAAGAAATGCATGGTATAGGTTTCTCGCCTTCTCAATTCAAGGTGGCTGACCTTAACTATCATCCTCCTCTTCATGTTCTTCTTCTAACACCTTCTTTAGATCACCCTGATACTCCTCAAGATGTGGCTAAGAAAGTGTATGTCCAGTTAATGAATTCTAAGAAAGAAATATTTAAACCTATGCTGAAAAATTCTCTCTCTAAATACAAATTTCCTTTTCATTATATTAATACACATTTACTTTTTGATTGTGTGCATTTCAAACTATATGTTAGACAAAGAGCTTCTTTAGGAATTATATTTCATTCCCGTGCAGTATTACAATTTCTTCATAATTTTGATATAGGGCATTCCCCTCGTTCTTCTATAAATTAGATTTTTTCTTCTCTTATCTCTTAAATAGAGGGAAAGAGGTATTTCCTTCCAGTCTTCTAGGATCCATTATTCTCTTAGCATGTATTTTGTTTTGAGTTTAATTGGTTATTCTTTCTACATTCTATTCTTATAATTATCTATTATGGTACATATTTCCTTCGCTCATAATCATTCATGATATCTTTTATAGGACATATGTTTTGTAAAGATATCTCTTTGCTACAACATCTCTTGATATAATTTGATATATCCATTTCTTTCATCCTTGGGGGGCAAGGTATTTTCCTTCTTCCTCTATCTAAGGATATACTTTCTTTAGCTTAGTGGCATTTGTTTATTCTACAACATTATTTCCTTATAAATATTTATGTTTTTGGATATGGATACCCTCTTATATGAGAGGTGATTGTCCTAGGTCATCACCTCTTCTTTATTTTTAAAATTATTTTCTTTATAAACTCTTTCCCTTGCTTTGGGTTAGAGTTTGATTCCTTCATTCTGAGATTCCTCTTCCTCTTGATCGCAGGGGGCTTGATGATTGAATCTTTGGTCCCTCTTTTCTTTGGAAGATGACATCTTATCCTAAGCACTCCTCTATGGTGGGGGTCTTGATGATAAGATCTCTTCCTCTTGAAGGATCCTTTTTCCATATGTGACATATCCATTTCATGATTATCTATGCTCTTAGAAGTAAGGGTCAATACTCTTTGCTAAGGATATAATGTATATTGTTGTTAAGCTAGATATATCTTTACATTGTGAAGTAGGTATCCTCTTTCTCTTCCTTATCCTGCTTAGTGGGTACTCATGAAAAGGAGGGGGGAATATATAGGGTCTCCCTTATACTATATTTTAAATTAGTTTACACTTTACAACATGCTAAATCCTTAGAAGATAACACACACAACTTGCTAAATCCTGAAGAGACATGCATTTTTATTTTTGCTAAATCCTTGGAAGGTAGCGCACATAAGCTGCTAAATCCTAAAGAGATACACATTTTACAATATGCTAAATCCTTGGAAGGTAACACACATAAGTTTCTAAATCTTGAAAATACACGCATTTTATATTCCATAGTGATACAAGAATGTGGATCTATGGATATTTCAAAAGCTGTCAGAAGACACATTACAATTAAAAATCACAATTTATGGGTGAACCAATTGGGCTCTCCCTCCTTGGTCATTCATTGTAAGGTGAGCATCTTAATAGGTGAGGTAATCACTATCTCTTTTCTCTCTTTCACTTTCATGCTAGTAGGATTAGATCATGAAGCTATGTTATTTATAGTATTGCTCTTGTCTTGCTTATGTAATCATGTATGTTCTCTATGATTAATTTATCTTTACTTTAATATCTTTATGCATGCATATTGAGTTAGAATCCTTGGTCTGGGGTCTCATTTCCTTAACTTAGTGATGTTCTACCTCATTGCAATCCACCAGAGTCTTTCTTCTAACTTTACCGCGAGTATGTTCCATTTACATACTCCCGCTAAAGTGGGGGCTTAATGTATCATCTTAAAATGGAAGAAATTCTATGTTAAGAATGTTTATTCCTCATTAGGGGGTGTTTTTGACCATCATCATATTGTCTCCTCATTTCTTCTTCCTCTCCTACTTCTATGTCTGTTTAGGACCCTGATTGGGCCTCTCCGGGAACCATCCATCCCATCTAGCATATTTTCCAGGGGTTCTAACTCCCAAGGTCAAGGTAAACCTTGAACTTGACCTAGGTCAAGGTTTACCATGACCTTGAAATAGGTCAAGGATGACCTCGACCTTGACCTAGGTCCCCCTTTTTAGTTTGGAAGTTTGTTGTCTGTCGGAGGTCATTAAAAGTTCATTTCCCGCTTCCGGGTCAACTATTTTGGGTTTTGAAGCAACGATTCTTAAATCATATTTAATATAGGTCCTCTTCTAGGGATATAGGTCTAATGGGAATTTAATTCTACTATGTAGGCCTCTCTAGAAGATTGTGCCCTAGTTTCATATTTAAGGAAGTTTTCTCCTCTCATTTTCTAAAAGCACGAATTATCAAATCAAGTATGAATAATCAACAAAGCACTAAGTATCTCTAAGAAAGAATTCATCAAGAAAAAATTTCAAGTATGCATTTTTCTACATGTTTTCAAGCTTTCAAATTTTCCAAGTCTTCCTCTCAAGCATTCAAGTTCTCCATTAAAGATCAAGGATTCAAGCTTTCAAGCCTTTGAAGGGATTTGGTTCAAGCATTCAAGATTCATCATTCAAGCCCTAGATATATCCATCATGGTGGTGTAATCTTCCTTCAAGATCCTTTGTGTATCCTCTAGACCCATTAATTCTCTCTTCAAGGTGGATTCCAAGCATACAATCATGGAGGTTTATGGTTTCTAATATTGAGTCCAAGCTTTCATATTTACATACTTGTTTACATTCAAAACACAATTGCATATCTATTGAATATCATAGATTCATTATTAGATTTACTTCTACTACTTGCTAGCATTGTTTATTTCAATTATTGATTTCAAGGATAATTCCTAAATTGGGGTTTGACTAAGGAAAACCCCTTCCCCCAACAGACAAGTCCATTTATCTTGCAAGTACAGGTTCAGAACAACAGATCAGAGTGTAGATTAGGATACCCTTTTTCAAAAAACTTTTAGGATCCGAAAATAGATTTCTTGTCAGAGATTTTTGAGGTCGATTCTACCCTAGGTTGGAATCAAAATTTTTGGGTAAATGATGACATTGACTTTAGGGTCAAAATTGGAACTATGTCAGAACAGAAAAATATTTTTGGATTTCGTTCATCTCTGCATTTCTATTCCAGATCTGGTCTCAGATTTTCCAGAAACTGAGTGCAGACCCTCGAAAATAGAATTCTTCATATCTGTAACATTTCAAGGTTATTAATTTTCTCCTATCCATTTCAATTAAATTTCTTAATCTATCTAAACCTATCACACACTCTCTTCTATAAAATGGGAGTTAGGGTTTTTCTCTTTATCCCTATCCTTAATAGGTTGATTCATTTATGCATTGATCCTTTCTTTAAGGTTAATCAATTTGGATCTTCCCTTAATGAAATTTTGGATTAAGAGGACAATCTTACCTTCTTCACCATTCTTATAACACACATTAAATTTATGCTTTACATTTTAATAATCTTCACATATATTTATTACACCTCATTTTTTATTATGTTACACATATCATTATCCATAACTAGCTTAGTTGACACACCAAACTTAGTCAAGATGTTATCCATTAGGAAATCAATGACCAACCTACTGGTTTCCCTCTTGGTTGGTATAGCCTCAACCCATTTTGTGAAATAGTCAGTGGCAACAAGAGTCCAATTGTGACCCCCACTAGACCTTTCTAAAGAATCTCCAATAAAGTCAATGCCCCATTGGGTAAAAGGAATCTCAACTAAAATTGGATTCAACAGAAAATCCCCTGAATACATTAGCTTATTTTAAAACTCATGACAAGCTTCACAATTCTGAACAAACCGATGTGTGTCATTGAAAAAACAAGGCTAATAGAAACTGTCTCTAAGTATCTTATGTGTAGTTGTCTTTTCTAAATAGTACCCTCCACATACACCACTAAGTTTTTCTTTTAATAATTTTTCAGACTGATCCCTATATAAACAAAACAAGAGAACTCCATCTCTATTTTTCCAATATAAATCTCCCTGAATTAACACATATTTCTGAGCCTGACGTCTAAGATTCCTCCTTTGATTTTCTATCATATTCTCAGGACATTTGGTATTCTTCAAAAATATACAATATTAGTATACCATGGTTGCATCTCAATGCTATTTTTTATTTCATTTGTTTGCACATTATTTACTTGGGTAAGCTCCCTATTTGTATCTATAATGAGCTTTGCCAACCCCAAGCCTCTAACCAATTTGGTAATCTAGATCTCCAAATCAAATTATTGTATTCTCCAAAAGTGACCCTGAAATTTGACATCTCTATCAGACACTATTGTTTGTGGTAGGCCATGTATCCTAGCCACTTCCTTAAAGAATAGGTGTGCTATATGAGAGGCGTCATTTGTGCTCTTGCAAGGAACAAAGTGCACCATTTTACTAAATCTATCCACTATTACAAAAACACTATCATAACCCTGCTTTGTCCTTGGCAAACCCATAACAAAATCCATAGAAATTGATTCCCATGGCCTAGAGGGGATTGGTAAGGGCTGATACAATCCTTGGTTAGTGGGTACACCCTTAGCTTGTTGGAAAATAGTACAAGACTCAACAAATTTCTTAATTTCATTCCCCATCTTTGACCAAAAATAACATCTTTTTACTAATTTAGTGGTCTTATCTATCCCAAAATGTCCTCCTAAACCACCAATTTTTTTTTCCTTAATGATATTTGTTCTCATGGAACATTTAGGGATGCACAATTGGGCTCCTTTAAACAATAATCCATTCTGAATCAAAAAATTCAGTATGGTATTTTCCAACCATTTTGGTGCATACCTCAAAAGCTTCGCCAAATTTTGTATCATATGCATATAGGTGTTTTAGGGAGTCAATCCCTACACTCTGAAGTTTCACTTCCTCAACTAATCCAACCCTTCTACTTAGGGCATCAGCCACTTTGTTGGCCACTCCTTTTTTGTGTTTTATGTTGAAGGTATATGCTTGCAACTGTTCCATCCACTTAATGTGTTTGACTCCAAGCTTCTCCTGACTATTTAGAAAAATTAAAGCATGGTTGTCAGTATAAACAATGAATTCTTTAGGGAGTAAATAGTGTCTCCACTTTTTCAAGCCTTGCACCATTGCATAAAGCTCTAAATCATAAGTAGAATATCTCTTCTTGGTATCATTCAATTTTTCTAAGAAAAATGCTATAGCCTTACCTTCTTGGCTCAAGACTGCCCCTATGTCCAAGTTGCTTGCATCAGTTTCAATAGTGAATATTTTTCTGAAATCAGGGAGTACCAAGATTGGGTATTGTGCAACTCTATTTTTGAGATATTGGAAAGCATTTTCTACCTCCTTAGTCCACTCAAATCTGGTCTTCTTTCCACCTTTTATTGTGTCCAACATAGGAGCACACACATGGCTAAAATTCTTGATGAACTTTCTATAAAAAGTTGCTAAACCATGAAAGATTCTAACATCACCTTGGTTCTTTGGTGGGGGCCAGTTGACTATTGCTGCAACCTTCTCTAGATCCATTTTGAGAGTGCCTTGGGAGATGGAAAAACCTAGGAAGATGAGTTCCTTTTTCATAAACATACATTTTTCCAAGTTAATCACTAAATTGTGCTGATGGAGTCTTCTTAGGACCTTATCAACATGATCAAGATGTTCATCTTTGCTATGACTTTAAATCCAAATGTCATCCAAATATATGACCACAAATTTTCCAATAAAGTCAATAAATACCTTATTCATTAATCTCATGAATGTACTAGGTGCATTACTTAACCCAAAAGGCATAAAAAGCCATTCAAACAAACCTTCAGTTGTCTTAAACGATGTCTTCCATTCATCTCCTGGTTTAATTCTGATTTGATGGTAGCCTGATTTTAAATCAATCTTGGTGAAGTAGCAAGCAGTGCCTAGTTGGTCCAGAAGATCTTCCATTCTTTGAATGGGGAACCTATATCTTATTGTTATCTTGTTTAGGGCCCTACTGTCAGTGCACAATCTCCATTTTCCATCCTTTTTAGGAGCCAAAACTAAAGGGACAACACATGGACTGAGACTCTTTTGGATGAGTCCCTTCTCTAGCAATTCATTCACTTGCCTTTCTATCTCAACATGCTGCACTAAATTTATTTTGTATGGGGCTTTGTTGGGCAAAGAGGAGCTAGGTATCAAGTCAATTTGGTGACTATTGTCTCTTATGGGAGGGAGGGTTGTGGGTAGGTCACTAATAGTGACAACACTATATTTTATCAGTAACTTATAAACTTAATTTGGTATAGGATCATCGTTATCAAACCTTACATTATCCTTAGGCTTGGATATTAAGACTGTACACCTCTCTCTCCGGTTTCCCACATCTTTCCAAGGGCAGGGGTTAGTAGCCAAGGTTCACAAGTGAATGCAAATCAAGTACACAATGACTACTAAATGAATAACAGAAACGTGAGCAATAAAATGTACAAACAACAAAAAGGAAGACAAACGAATGCAAACCCTTCCATGCTTGAAGCTTCTATTGTTTCTCTCTACTCCTTTCGAAATGTTGTTCTTGATGCTCAGTATTGGCTGGGCAGCGTCTATGACTTGAGAAGCGTCGAGAATTTGATAATTGCAAAGTGTGTGTGATCGCAAGATAGCTTGAATGTTGACAGAGTAATGGCGC
>MU225445.1:3200219-3218169 GCA_018584345.1 Thuja plicata
AGCTAATTATGAGTTACCTTTTTGAACTGAAGAGGTGGGTGAAGTTACCCATGTGAACTGGAGAGATGGGTGGAGTAACCCATGTGATGTAATTGGAGTTATCTCTTTGAAGATAAATGAATATTCAATTCATTTATTTATTAATTATTTTCAACATGTGAGATAATTGAATTCTTTTTAATTAAGAATTGCTTTATTTGATGAAATTAAATTAATTTAATTGGAAGAATTAATTAGTAAGTTTAAATATTTGGATTTAAACTATAGGAAATTGAGTTTAATTAATCAATTAATGGTAATTAATCAATTAAAGCTTAATTAATTAAATAAAGTTAATTATTTAATTAATTTTGGGGATTGGATTAGATGATTTGAGAAATGAATTTAGAAGAAAATAGATGATTAATTAATGATTAAGAAACCATTAATTAATAGATGAAAATTAGGGTTTTTAATGTAAAGTCACAAGCCTGTCCATTTTAGGGTGTCTACAAAGACATATGCTTTAGTCTCAGAATCTTTCAAAAATTTTAACATTTCTTTCTCCCCCATGGTTATGATAGTTGGTTCTTTCTCAGTCTTGTTATCAGGTAGGGGTTTCACGGTGAATGTTTTCCCATCCTTGGTGATAGAGTAGCTATTTTTCCTACAATGATGAGTGGGATAAACATCATACTGCCAAGGTCTGCCTAAAAGAATGTGGGATGCATTTATCTCCACAACATCACAAAGAACTTTGTCTTTAAAGTCTGCTATTGAGAACTCTATCCATGCTTGTTCAGTGACTAAGGTTTGCTGACCCTTTGTTAGAAAAGACACATGGTAAGGGAAAGGATGAGGTTTCTTAGGGAGGTTTAACTTCTGTAGAATTTCACAAGAAACAAGATTTTTCAGTTGAGCCAAAATTTATAAGTAATTGACATACCTTTCCATTACATTTGATCTTTGTTCAAAAGAGATTCTTTCTTTGAGGAGGTTCTTGGCTTTGTGGCACTTGGAGGAAGACTTGTATCATCATCAAACATTGTCCTTCCTCTGGTTCTAATTCCATTGCATTTGCATTTTCTTCTTGCTTGTCCTCTTGAATGATTTGTGCTCTCCTTTCTCCATGATTTTTATTGTTCCTCTTTTTAGGGAATCTCCCTGCATGGTGTCGCAACTGATTACAATAGTAAAACCTTAGTGGCCCATTTCCTCTTCCTATGTTTTTTCTTCCCCTATTGAAGGTTCTTCTCCCTCTATAGTTACCTCTGGAGTTTGCATCACTATTTTCTTTATCTCCTTGGTCAGGGGTCCTACTGCTATTACCACTGTATTTCCCTCTATTCCAAGAGGTTCCTCTTCCTCTTAAATTCTTCCCACTATCTTTAGTTTTTCCCTTTCCAAACTCTTTCTTTCTCTTCCAATTTTGCTCTACCTTAAGTGCCATTTGATAGAACTTGTTCACTAAGGTAGGGTAGTGTAGGCTAAGTTCCTCTTGGATGGATACTTTAAGGCCATTCCTGTATCTTGCCAATTTATCTTCTTCATCTTCTGCCACATTTGTCTTCATGCACAATTTTAGTAACTCAGTATATAGGCCCACATCCATATCCTTTTGCTTTAGGATTTTCTTCCTCCTATGGAGTTGAACCCCATACTCTTTAGGCACATAGGTCTCCTTGACCAATGCAATCATTCTATTCCATGAAGAGATCATACTCTTTCCATTATTCACCCTCTCTATTTGGATGAAGTTCCACCAAGTTAGGGCTGCCCCCTTCAACTTGGATCTTGCTATTTTCACCCTCTACTTCTCAAGGATGTCCTCACACTCAAAAAAACTTGTTAAAGCCTCTATCCAATCCAAGGCAAAGTCTGCATTCATCTTCCCATTAAAATTTGGCAAATCCAACTTCTCATGCATGGTTCTTCTCCCCATAGATTTCAAGGCATCTATGAAAGGTTTTTGGTCTGCATGAATGTTCACATCTTGATCAGGGTTGTCACTCTCTAACTCACTCCCCTCTTCACCACCAGAAGTGTCTCCTTTACCCTTCTCTACCTTGTTCTCTAACTCTTGGATTCTTCTTTTCAAGGCTGCATTTGCTACCCTCTGTTCTCTCACCATCTTTGCCAATTCAATGTTTGTAACCCTTAAAGGGACATCTTCATCTTCAGGAGCAGACATAGCTCTGATACCACTTGATGCAAAGTGGGCAACTAGAAGCTTGTCAAAGGTCTCAACTAGGGCAAGGTACCCTAGATCACCTACTTTCAAAAGCCAAAATTCTTGGAACTTATCACAAGTGTGGAAGAAGGAATTGATTTAGGTTCTCACAACCCCAAACCCCAAGGGTAACCTAATCACTAGGTTTCATCAATCCTTCAACACCAACTACCAAGGTTGGTTTCACAAGAAAATGACCCTTAATCACAAGAATACCCCCAAAGTGACATATAGGACTAGGGGTGACCTATTCTTGTAGGTATGGTCTATTTAGGTCCCTATTGAATAGTTCCAATGGTTATTTCACTCAAATGCAATCCATAAGACATGGTTGCTTCACAAACCCAAGACTATGCTTGTAGCCTTTTTTCAGAAGGAATTTTGGTCTTAAGTGAGATTCTTCCACATGACCCTATGAACTAGTTTGGGATTCAAACACCCTTTATTTCCAATACCCTTGGACTCAATCCCTAGAACGTGAAATTGAAAGGAAGACAAAATAAACACCAAATTTCTCCACCAATTAGCCCTAATTAGGCCTCCATTTACACTACAAGTGTCTTTTATATGCATAAAATGTCCAAAATAATGATTGGATCATGTGAGGGTGTGTACAAATGACTCTTCCTCTAACTTAGGGCTCCTGGTCAATCCCCAAACAAAAGTTATGACTACTATCCTAATTATGGATAGGTGCATACATGAGCATATACACCTAGGGCATCACTTTTTGGCCATCTCCCTACAACTTGAAGAACATATCTTTCATAATGTCAAAGAGAATCATAAGAACAAGCTTTCCACCAAGGGCCATCAAATTCCCATGGTGGAAAGTGGAAATACACTTAATTCTTCTTAGAAACCCTGAATTAGGGCCTACAATTCAGGCAGTGAGTTTGTAAATTCTCTAACTTACAAACTACAATCAATCAAGGAATGAGACAAAAATAAAATGGAATTATATTTACAACACTAACCCTTGGTGTTAGACTCACATGCCCCTCTATCCATACCCGACTGTACACGGTGACTGTTTTCTTCAGAATGCAAGAAAATGGTTACTTTTTATTGATTTTCAATATCAAAGTACATCATCAAACTACCACCTACCTGAAATGGCTATTGTAGGAACTCCCAACAGCTAAATGACAAGTTTGAACCAAATTTACTATTTGGGAGTTGGTTTTTGAAAATTTGTTAAGTTTGCTCAAAAGTTGCTTGACAACTTTTGAGCAACTTTTACATTTTTTGCAATTTTGCAAATCTAGTGACAAAATTTGGTCAAGATGTTATTTAGGTGATCCCTAGTGGATCCAAACACTAAAAAATCAAAAACAACCTATTTCTATGGTTTGGGATCATTAATGACTCATAGTGACCCAAGGGCTCATAATCTGCCAATCTTGGTAGTATGGCCTTACATGGTGATCCAGTGTCTAACCCTATGTCTAAATGTCACTAAAGGCCTCTTAGGACCTTGAAGGAACCCCTAGGGTCCATAAAAAACATTTGGTTCAGATTGGGTACTCCTGCACTAGTAAGCTCCATATTTGTATTTGTAATGAGCTTTGCCAAACCCAAGCCTCTAACCAATTTGGTAATCTAGATCTCCAAATCAAATTATTGTATTCTATTAATCCACCTACACCTCTTACCAGTAACCTAATTTTGTGAAAGAATATCCTTAACAACAACATGAGGTACATAATAAATTACCTTGGGAAATACCAAATAAGACCTAAAAGCCTTAATTGCCTTAACTAAGGCATAAGCTTGTTTTTCCATAATTTCATAACTTAATTATGCTTCCTGCAAAGACTTGCTAAAAAATGCAATAGGATGTTTAAATACTTATTTGTACTTCTGTAATAGCACTGCAAAAATGGTATGGAATGAAGCAAATGAGAAAAGAGAAAATGACAACTCATAGTTAGGAGACTTCAAAACTGGTGCTTCTTGAATAGACAACTTAATCCTATCAAAAGATCATTGAGATTCTTCATCCCAACCATACTTAACACCTTCAACAACTAGAGAATAGTTTTTACAATTTGTGCAAAATTTACAATAAACCTTCTTACAAAATTTATCTTTCCTAGGAAATATTGTGTACACCCTTAATGTTCTTAGGAGAGTCAACTTACTGATAGCTTCAATCCTCTCTATATCAATTCTCACTCCTTCTTTGGGAACTATATGCCCTAGCAATTTTCCCTCTAAAATAAAAAAAGTGACACTTCTTTGGATTAATAAATATTCCAAACTCCAAAGCCTTACCAAATTTTTTTTCCAGATGCCTACAATGATCCTTAGCTTTCTTTGAGTATGTAGTGAGATCATCCTGATAAACAACCATAATTACATTTATGAACTACTTGAAAGAAACATCCATTTCTCTATGAAAAGTAGCCCCTACATTCATGAGACTAAAAGGCATTCTTACATAAACATAAGTCCCCCATGGGGTAGTAAAATTTGTCTTGAAGTGCTCTGATTCATTAACCAAAACCTAATTGTAACCTGAAAAACCCTTCCATCATGGACAAAAGATCACATCCTGTAACTCTTTGTAGCATAGCCTCCATATTAGGCAAGGAATAATTATCTTTGAGTGATGCTACATTTAGGTTCTTGAAGTCAACACAAAGCCTAATGTCGCCGTTCTTTTTTTTGACTAGTACAAGATTTGATACCCAAGATGAATGTCTTATTGGTTTTGTAATTTGAGCCTCCCTAAGTTTCATTAACTCTTCTTTCATTTTTGGTGCTAGAAATGGACTTATTGGTCTTTTCTTCTGTCTAAAGGGTTTCACATCAGGCTTTAGAGGATTCTCATGCTGGAACAAGTCCTCTTTGTAGGCCTTAAGATCCTCATTTGACCAAGAAAAAACATGCTTGTATTTCTTCAATAAATTGATCATATTTTCTTTGATGTGAGGGGGTAAGTTCTTCCCTATGTATACCATTTTAGGGACTGTCTCTAACCCTAAATTTATCCCCTCAACACTCTCCATTTTAACATTAGACCTTTTAAATAAGTGACTATCATTGTTACTGAACATGTCCTCAAGTTGAACCAAACCCTTAGGTTTACACTTGTCAGAAACTGAACAACCTCATCCCCAAAAATAGTTTGTTTATCATCTATGATTTCAACTAGAGAATTACAATCAATTCTCTAGCCCTCATAACTATCCATACATTGAACAAACAAGAGAATATCATAGTCATCCTCAAAAACTTACCAATTTCACACATTATCAAGAATAGAAGGCCTGATCTTAGTTTCAATGGTAGAAATCCCAACCAAAGTTATATCATCATTTTTTATGGTTACACTTTCTAGGAAATCAACCATAATTTTCTTGCATCTTTCTACCCATTCAATTGAGAAAGCATAAAAAAATTCTATCTTATGCCAAATTGCATACTTGTATAATTTTAATCTATCATTTTTAATAGCATACATGGATCTAATTTGGGAAATTTCTTACTCTGAGTCCCCAAATACTCTTAACAACTTTATCAAATGTTTTATTACAACCTCTAAGCCTAACAATAATGCTTCATATTCTACAATGTTATTTGTACATTGGAAAGATAATAGGAAAGAATACTTACAAGTTATACCTGATGGGGAAATAAAAACTACACCAGCTCCAGATTCTTCCTTGGAGAATGAACCATCAAAGTAAATTTTCCATATCTCATCATGATGTGATTTTGACTCCTCCACAATTGGGTCTTCATCCTCAACTCTGGACCTATCTTGCCAAATCTTGAAATTTTCCATGTCAAAATTCATGAAACAATTCAAAACCTTTGGATCCCTTCTCTCAATTATCACTAGAGCACGTGGCTCTCTATATAAATTAACATCACTCCCATTGATAGGGATAGTAGCATAAGATATTTCCAAATGCAGATGTCCTCCAACGGTTTCTGCCCATTGTCTAAGTAACAACATACCATAATGAGTTTGGGTATCAACCACAACACATCCATTTTTAAAATAGCCTCAAGAAAAGAAAAAAATCTTGACCCTTTAAGGTTCCCACCACAGGTACCTCTCTATTATCCATAGAAAAAAATATTCAAATAAATGTATCATCCCTTAAGCCCAACTCCTTCATAACACCATAAGTCATTACATTTGCTGCAACACCTGAATCTATCATACAATTTTTTATTAATTGGTAATTTACCAACAAAGTCACATAAAAAGGATCTACTTGAGAAGGCTCCCGAGTAATAATGTTCCATAAATAAATTATAGGAGCTTCCTTCTCCTCATCATCTCCCCTTTTCTTGATGGTCTTTGTAATAGGGAAAACATCATCAGGTATACTTTTGAGTAAAGAGAAATCAACCTCTCTATGCTCCTTTATCTTCAACATATCAATCAAAGGCACTGACACCTTCATTTGAGATAACGTATGCTTCATGTCAAAAGATGGAAATCTAAGGAAATCCTCACTGGAATCTTTACCCTTTCTCTCCCTCAATTTCCTTATTCTTTGATCAGTAATGGGGGTACTTTTGCTTGGATCCAGAATATTGTCTTTGTTTTGAAATGACAATTCAAGAGAACCTTCTTATATAAATAATGAACCAGGATTTCTCTGATCCCTATCTACTTTCCTATTTCTTAAATTGTAAGTGCTCCTAGCCTAAGAAATTAAAAACAAAGTGGGAGATCTCACCTCTTCATCACTTGTTCTTCTTAAATAAACATGTTCATCCTTTTCATTAGCAACATTGATAGTACGATGCATAAAATCATATGGTTCATCACTCTCTTCTCTAGCATATGTCATGATCATATTAATTTGAGGCCCCTCCTCCCCCTAATCAATTTGTTCATTCTCATTCTCAGTTGACCTGCCAAAGCTTGTGCAACCACACATTCAAGAGGATAATGTGGCATATTAAATGACACACAAAAACATAATTCTCTATATTATGTACATTGTTCCTCTTTAATGGGTCATGAGTTTCTCTATTGTTTGTACCACTTGTTCCTCCTGGTACAAGTTTACCATCCCTCCAATTTTTATTATAGGGCATGTCCTACAGTCTATAAGGCTTATCAGTTCTTTGAAAATGTTGTCTATTATTTTGAAAGCCCCTTTAATTCTTGTCTACCTTAGTAGTAAGGTATTTGATTGCAGTAACTAGTTTGTCAACTCATCAACCTTTTCCTCTTCTTTGGGAAGCCTGTTAAGTTGACCCTTAGGATCTTTCCATGATCTACTATCATCTCTCTTTATAAGTTTACTTAAAGCCCTTCTATTACTTTCTATATTAATTTCCATCTTGTAGGCATCCCTCAAAGTACTAGGATTTTTTTATCTCTTACAAGATAGGAAATATTTCCATCTAGTGCATTTCTATATGTAGTAAGAAACAAATTTTCATCTAACCTCAGCACTTGGAAAATTCTATGCATAACCTTCCAAAATCTGATATTGAATTCAGTTATGTTCTCATTTTCAAAATTCTTTATGTTATTGAACTCATTCAACATAAAACTGCAGTTCACCTTGTCACCATATTGTTCTTTAAAAAATTGTGTTAACTCATCCCATGAACTAATACTACCATCAACTAATCCACAGTGCTAATTTTAGACATCTTTAATGAAGGATTGCACAAATAGCTTCATGACAATATCCTAATGCTCTATTTCATAATCATTCATCTTATCAGAGAAAGCCTTTAGATGCTACTCACCAATTATTACATTATTCCACTAAACTTAGGGATTCTATCCCTTATTTCATTTGGAAAGACATTTGGTTGGCGTGAAATACCATAAAAGTTTTTTATCTTATATGTCTCCAAATGCATGGGTCTTATTTGAAAACCAACCCCAATATTTTGACTTGTACCAACACCTTGGTTTTGATTTGCAGTACCCTGAAATGAACTAGATCCTAGGACATTAATACTAACTTTTATTGTCTGCACCTTAGGACCTAATCCAATCCTATCTTGAGTATTAGCAGTAGTATTAACTGCCTTAAGATTAGTAGAAGATTGCAAAAAAGCAATTTTCTTCTTCATTTATGCACTAGCAGCATCTAACTCTTCTTTTTCTAACTATTTAGCAATATCATCTTTTATTCTCCTAGGTCTTTCTAACTCTATGTCAAGTAAAGACATACCCTAAGATGCCTTTACTGCATCTTTGTGCTCATTAATCTATACACAAGTAACCTTCCATTTACCTTTGTCTAATATAGGGTTACTTGTATAGACTGAAGGAGGATCTTTTAAGGAAGCCTAAGCCCTTGAAGGCCTTTTAGTTTCCCAATCCACAATCTGTCTAATCATAGGATCCTAAGCCACATCACATTTCTTTAAATAACTCTCCTTCTCCATACACTCCCTCCTCAAGGTGTCCACATTGCCAAAGATCTCTTTATTCAAACCCTTATAGCCTTGATCTAAGCCTTGATTCTTCAACTTAAGTTGAGCCAGCCTTCTTTTCAAGTTCTCATTTTCAACCATAGCTGCCATGACCTTTTCCTCTTTATCATTTTCCATTCTTTTCCTTAAAATATTTTTTTCTTGTATTTCTCTTCTTAAGGCATCATTATTTCCAAAAATTTCATCAGGATTAGGTAATTTAATATCAGAAGTTGTAGAATATTCTAGGTTTATAAGATATAAATCCCTTTGATTTATAGCTTGCTCATAAGGATCACCTTGCAGAAATGGGTTATTCTTTATATCTTGGGAAGAAGTATCCAAATTCAAAGTATTTCTAGGTCTAGAATCCATATTACTTTTATTTTAATTATCCATCCTATACTAAACCTGGGTTACATCCTTTTGTTGAGATACCCCTTCTTGGACAAGAGTATCAAATATGTTGTGAAAAAAGCCTAAACCATCTGATTCAGTAATTAAAGAAGGAAAATTTCCTTCTAGGACAAAAGCCAAGGGATGACCTACAACTAAAGCCCTAGGCTTCCAAGAACTTGCACTACTAGATTCTGTCCTTTTTGATCAATTTATTCTAGTAGGCTTTGGGATCCCACCCTCCAATTCAACTTATGGATGTTCCTTCATATATGCTCTAGTGTTTCTCATGTTGTTTATATCTTATAAACAAGACCTAAAACAAAATTGTGATTTCAAATAAAACACTAGCCAAACCAAACTTGGAGTCATCACCCCAACCAACTTGGGGAATTAAAAATATGTAACTTGACCCTTAAATTTTGCAAATATTAAAGAAAACTGACATGAACTTATCTCTTAGTTTCGCAATGGAGTCACCAATTCTATTGGTTCTTTTTTTTGCTGATCCTTTGTATACCTATGGCTCAGGTATATTCCTCTATAGTCCCAAACACTTATTTAATAAGGAAAAGAGACAACATTCAACAAGGTCCTTAAACCTTCTACACTTTGAGCTCCACAAACTCAGTGGGTATTACCTATCTTTTACCTTCAATATTCACTAGTATCAAAAATTGACAGGCATAGAGGATGCAACATAAAACATGTAAATGATAATAGATTTTATAAATATTGATGAGAACCACACATTCTAACATACTAGACCAGTGACCTATCTAGTGGGTATGGAGTCACTCTAAATGAAAAGAATCTTAACAACAACATACATCAAATTTAAAAGTTGCAAATGATCCCTGAACTTGAATATGCCTTACATACTCAATTCACACTCTTTGAAGAAAATATAATCATCCAATTCATTATAGTTCTTTACTCACTGAAACTACTTTAAGGAATTTAATTCTCTCTAAAAGAAACCCTAAACTAGTTAGACCATCTAGCTTACATAGTGATGGATTGAGAAGTTCTTAAAAACCAATCCAAATGTATACAAGAATTAAAAAAAATACATCACTCACTAAGAAAATATTTTTTGTTATTATGAAAGCCCCTTTCATTCTTTTCCAACTTAGTAGTAAGGTCTTTTATTGTAGTAACTAGTTTTTCAACTCTATCAACCTTGTCCTCTTCTCTGATAAACCTATTAGGCTGACCCTTAGGATCTTTCCATAATCTACTATGATCTTTCTTTCCAAGTTTATCTGAAGCCCTTCTATTACTTTCTATATTAATTTCCATCTTTTAGGCATCCCTTAGAGTACTAGGATTTTTATCTCTTACAAGAAAGGCAATCTTTCCATCTAGTGCATTGCAATAAGTAGTAAGATACACACTTTCATCTAACCTCAGCACTTGGAAAAGTCTATGCATAGTCTTCTGAAATTTGATATTGAATTCAGTTACGTTCTCATTTTGAAACTTCTTAATGTTATTGAACTCATTCAACATAAAACTAGAGTTCACCTTGTCACCATATTGTTCTTTAGAACATTGTGTAAACTCATCCCATGAACTAATACTACCATCAGATAATCCATGGTACCAATCTCTAGCATCTTCAATTAACGATTGCACAAATAGCTTCATGACAATATCCTAATGCTCTATTTCATAATAATTCATCTTATTAGAGAAAGGCTTTATATGCTCTTCACTAGTTATTACATTATTTCCACTAGACTTAAGGATTATATCCCTTATTTCATTTGGAAAGACATTTAGTTGGCATGGAATACCATAAAAAAATAATTTCTTATATGTCTCCAAAAGCATGGGTCTTCTCTAAAAACCACCCCCAATATTTTGACCACTTGTACCAACACCTCGGTTTTGATTTGCAGTACCCTGAAATGAACTAGATCCTAGGAAATTAGTACTAACTTTTTTTGTCTTCACCTTAGGACCTAATCCAATTCTAACTTGAGTATTAGTAGTAGTATTAACTACCTTAATATTTGTAGCAGATTGCAAAAATGCAATTTTCCTCTTCATTTCTGCAGTAGCAACATCTAACTCTGATTTTTTTATATGTTTAGCAATGTTATATTTTATTCTTCTAGTTCTTTCTAACTCTATTTCAAGTAAATAAATACCCCAATATGCCTTTACTGTATCTTTGGGATCATTAATTTGTACACAAGTAACCTTCTATTTACCTTTTTCTAATATAGGGTTACTTGTATAGATTAAAGGAGGATCTTGTAAGGAAGCCTAAGCCCTTGAAGGCCTTTCATTTTCCCAATCCACAATTTGTCTTATAACATGATCCTTCTCCACATCACATTTATTTAAATAACTCCCTTCTGCATACACTCCCTCCTCAAGGCATCCACATCAAAGATATCTTTATTCAAACCCTCATAGCCTTAATCTAAGCCTTGATTCATCAATTTAAGTTGAGCCAACCTTCTTTTCAAGTTTTCATTTTCAACCACAGCTGCCATGACCTCTTCCTCTTTATAATTTTCCATTCTTTTCCTTAAAATCATTTTTTCCTATATTTCTCTTCTTAAGGCATCATTACTTCCAAAAATTTCATCAGGATTAGGTAATGTAATATCAGAATTTGTAGAATCTACCAGGTTTATAAGATCTAAATCCATTTGATTTATAGCTTTCTCATAAGGATCATCTTGTAGAAAAGGGTTACTCCTTATATCTAGGAAGAAGTATCCAAATTCAAATGATTTCTAGGTCTAGAATCCATATTACTTTTCTTTTCATTATTCATCCTATACAAAACCTAGGTTACATCCTTCTGCTGAGATACACCTTCTTGGACAAGAGTATAAAATATGTTGTCAAAAAAGCTTAAACCATCTAATTCAATTTTTATAGAAGAAGGAGCATTGCAATCTGGGACAACACCCAAGGGTTGACCTACAACTGAAGCCTTAGGATTCCAAGAACTTGCACTACTAGACTCTGTCCTTTATGACCAAATTATTCTAGCAAGCTTTGGGAGCCCACCCACAAATTCAACTTATGGATGTTCATTCATATATGCTCTGGTGTTTCTCATTTTGTTTATATCTTGAACAAACAAGACCTAAAAAAAATTGTGATTTCAACTAAAACACTAGCGAACCAAACTCAGATTCACAACCCCAACCAACTTGAGGAATTAAAAATATGTAACTTGACCCTTAAATTTTGCAAATATTAAAGGAAACTATAAAATGAACTTATCTCTTACTTCCCTAGTGGAGTCACCAATTATGTTGGTTAATTTTCTTGTTGATCCCTTATATACCTATGGCTCAGGTATTTTCCTCTATAGGAACAAACACAAATTCAACAAGGAAAAGAACAAAAATTTAACAAGCTCCTTAAACCTTCTACACTTCAAGCTCCACAAACTCAGGTGGGTATTACCTATCTTCTACCTTCAATATTCAATAGTATTAAAAATTGACAGACATAGTGGATGCAACATAAAACATGTAAATGGTAAGATATTTTATAAATATTGACGAGAACCACACATTCTAACACACCAAACCAGTGCCCTATCCAGTGGGTATGGAGTCACTCTAAATGAAAAGACTCTTAACAACAACATATATCAAATGTAAAACCTGCAAATGATCTCTGAACTTGACTATGACTTACATCCTCAATTCACACTCTTGGAAGAAAATATAATCATCTAATTCATTACAATTATTTACTCATTGAAACTACTTTAAGGAATTTAATTCTCTTTGAAAGAAACCCTAAACCTGTTAGACCCCTTGCCTTACAGAGTGATGGATTGAGATGTCCTAAACAATCAATCCAAATGAATACAATAACTGAAAAAAAGACATCACTCAATAAGAAAATGTTGTTTATTATTCTAAAAGCCCCTTTCATTCTTGTCCACCTTAGCAGTAAGGTCTTTGGCTGCAGTACAACTAGTTTTTCAACTCTATCAACCTTGTCCTATTCTTTGGGAAACCTATTAGGTTGACCCTTAGGATCTTTCCATAATATACTATCATCTCTCCTTCCAAGTTTTCCTGACGCCCTTCTATTAATTTCTATATTAATTACCATCTTGTAGAAACCCCTCAAAGTGATAAGATTTTTTTCTCTTACAAGATAGGAAATCTTTCCATCCATTGCATTGCAATAAGTAGTAAGACACACATTTTCATCTAACCTCAACACTTGGAAAAGTCTATGCATAGCCTTCTAAAACCTGATATTGAATTTAGTTACGTTCTCATTTTGAAAGTTCTTGATGTTATTGAACTCATTCAACATAAAATTGAAGTTCACCTTGTCACCATATTGTTATTTAAAACATTGTGTAAAATCATCGCATGAACTAATCCTATCATCAACTAATCCACACTACCAATCTCTTCCATCTTCAATTAAGGATTGCATAAATAGCTTCATGACAATATCCTCATGCTCTATTTCATAATCATTCATCTTATCAGAGAAAGCCTTTAGATTCTCTTCAATAGTTATTACATTATTCCACTAAACTTAGGGATTCTATCCCTTATTTCATTTGGAAAGACATTTGGTCGGCATGGAATACCATCAAAAAATAATTTCTTATATGTCTCCAAATGCATGGGTCTTCTCTGAAAACCAACCCCAATATTTTGACCACTTGTACCAACACCTTGGTTTTGATTTGCAGTACTAGCATTGAACTAAATCCCAGGACATTGATGAACTATAACTGATTGAATGTTGAAGATGATAAGTTGAGGATAATTGAGCTACAAAAGTGAATGCAAGACATTAAATCAATTAATGTATTGTATTGTCATTGATGTCAACTTGATATGGTTTAATTGTTCATACACATATTATCATAACCTTGAAGATTGGAAGAGACAAAGTTTATGTTGTCAGTAAAATATATAAAGTTTGTATACACCAAGTGGCAGTGAACACCAAGCAGTTCATAGTGTATACCAAGCACCACGGTAACTGGAGTTAATGACCAAGCCTAACTAAAGATGATGACCAAGCATAAATGGAGTTAAAGAATGACAAAATTTCTTAGGTGACAAACCTACAATTTAGGGTTGACTGATTGATTGCTTTATTTTCAATGATCAGTTAAACTAACGCAAGGAAGAAGATTTTGCTAGTAATAACTGAGAGGGGGGTGTGAATCAATGGCCTCAAACTTATCCTTCAAACTTTACCACCAATCAATAAATATCAGATTATTATGTCCCTACAAGATGCATGCCATGAAATACTAATAATGATTAACCATCTGTCAGTTTTCTCTTTACTCCTTATTCTTTCTTGATTACTGATAAGCAGTATAACTATTTACCGAAACTCAGTAAATAAGAAGAGTATACCGATCAATCTAGAGTTAGCTATGTAAGATGTAAAATAGTAAAGAAATGAATCATACACACATAACACATGAAATTTAATGTGGAAACCCTGTTAAGGGAAAAACCACTGGGATCGGTACCCCAAATTTTCACTCTTCTGAAGTGAGCCTTGTTAGGAGCCAACCATGTTAAAGGTTACAAACACACTATTAAGTGCGACCTTGTTAGAGGATTTTATACATAGAGATTGTCATTTAGTATTGGGCATCTATTGGTACCATCCTTGAATCAGCCTCCTTCCTAGACTGTCAATAGGTATCAGGAAAGTCCAATGCTACTTTCATGAATCAACCTTTTTGGAATTCCTTGAGATGTACCTCAATATATAGAAGACTGTTAAGTCCTGCTCGGTTAAGAGACTTGATGCTTCAATGGTTAAAATGAAACACTATGACCTATTCATATTACAACTTGAATTGCATATTTTTAGATCTATTTAAGAACATTACCTCTTTGACCAATGTATCAATTTAATCCTTGTGCTCCACACTTTCTGCTCTGTGATGCTGTGCTCACTATTCATCGGTGTCTGTAAAATTCCTTAGCTCTTCCTTCAAATTTTTTGATCAGCACTGCATGAAGTTTTTCTTCATCAGTTTCTCTTTAGCATCCTCTTTCTATTCACTCTCCTTAATCCCATTCATAAATGAATTAAGCTTATCTCTTATATAGACATAATATTCATTGTTTCTTGGTTCTTGATTCTTGGCGTGATAAACAATCCAACCAATTAGGTTTAAAGCATAACTCCTAATTTATTTCATAGATATCTTCTTGCCAACTATACTAATCAGCTTTAAATCAATCACTTATCTCTAGTCGAATAAAACAAAGTAGACAACTAGTTAAGTCTATATTTAGCTTTGCCAACTAGATATTTGTCATTTTCTAAACTCTCTATTCTGTTGGTCACCACTGTAGTTAGTCATCGGTGAGACTCCAGTTAGCTTCGTAATCTCCGTCTATCAGGCATCATTGGAATTTTACTCATCAGAAAACTCTGTATCTTTGGTCATTGGGTATTTTGAGTCTTTAGCTCATCGGGCATTCTATGGTATTTCTTCATCAGGAAACACTATGCTTCTGATCATTGGGTATCACTATGACTGTTCTTCTTTTCTCTATCCAACAGTGTGCACTCCATCAGTGTTGTTTGCCACTTAGTGAATAATTGAATTTTATGCATTGTTGAAAGCATAACTTTGGTTCCTTTGGTTCTCTGAAGTCTTTGGCATTATGTACATGACCATACAGATGATATCAAGTTGACATCAATGACAATACAATCCATTAACTAATTTAATGACTTGCATTATCTTTCAACTTAACATTATCAAACATTCAATAAGTTACATGTCATCAATCTCTCCCTTTGGCATTGATGGCAACATACTATATTATCACACTATACTATTTCTAATACAATATTAAATACAACAGTTGAGATTCATCAAACTACCAATCTTTTTGTTCTGTTAACTGATAAATGTCTGACCATCAGTAACCTCTATTTTAGCTTAGATTTGATTCTTGTAGCTCTCTATCTTTTGATGTGTTGTGTTCTCTCCTTGTGTCAATTTTTCTCCCTTGACCATTCTTCTCTTTTGATGTCTTTTTCTCTTGTCAACAATTCTTCCTTTGTATAATATTTCTATACAATTTCTCTTCCTAAGGATATAATCTCTCCCTATTGGAGTATTGTGATAATGGATAATCTGATTCTTTTTTGAAGGATGTGATAATATGGATAATCTATCTCCCTTTGACAAAAATTCCAAACAAATATCTTACAAATATATTACATTAATGTAAAATAATCATTTCTCTCCATCCATAATATATTCCTTGAATTTCCCTTATCCATCAGTAATACAACAATATGCCCTGGTGCTCGGTGATGATATATACCTATCTATATATATATGTAGCCTTGAAGTTCATCTCTTTGCTTGCATCAACATTAATGATATTCTGATAATATGTAGGCTGATGTAGCCTTCTAGTCATTTTACTAACTGGTAGAAAAGGGTTTGACCCCTAGTCTCTTTGTCAAGTACTCAAATGTATCCTTGGGTAGTGGCTTGGTGAAGATATCAGCTAGTTGTTCTTTGGATTGCACATACTCAAGTGTCACCTCCTTTGCTTTTACTTGTTCTCTCAAATAATGATACTTGATGGCAATGTGTTTAGTCTTAGCATGCATGACTGGTTTCTTGGAAATGTTTATTGCACTAGTATTATCACAATAGATAATTATTGGTTCTAGGATCTTCATATGCATACCTTCCAGTAATTGTTTGATCCATGCAATATTTGAGTAATTTGCAGCAGTAGAAACATACTCTACTTCTGCAGTAGACTGAGAGATGCATCCTTGCTTTTTGCTAATCCATGTGACAAGTCTGTCACCCATAAAGAATTCTCCTCCAGGTGTTCTCTTCCGGTCATCAAGATTTCTAGCCCAATCAACGTCGGTAAACACCTTAAGTTCAAATTTTCCTTCTCTTATATACCATAATCCATATTCCTCAGTATTATTCAGATATTTTAAAATTCTTTTCATAGCAGTCATATGTGATTCTCTGGGATTAGCAAAAAATATTGCAACTATTCCTATTGCATGTGCAATATCTGGTCTAGTGTGTACAACATACATGAGTTTTCCAATTATTAATCTGTACAAAGTCTTATTTATCTCTAATGTCTTGTCCTCCTTTGTTAACTTACATCCAGTAGTCATTGGTGTTCCAACTGGTTTGGAATCTTCCATATTAAATATTTTCAGGACCTCTTTAATGTATTTGGACTATGTAATGAAAATACCTTCACATTGTTGCATGATCTATAAACCAAGAAAGAACTTGATCTCTCCAAACATAGACATCTCAAACTCTTTGCTCATCTCATTTGCATAGCATATCATTGCCTCCAAATATGATGTCATCAACAAATATTTCAGCAATCAAAGTGTTAGCATCAGTATCTTCCTTCAAATAAAGATTATTGTTTTCACTAGTCCTTACAAATCCAATACTTATAAGATAGGAATAAAGTCATTCATACCAGGCTCTAGGAGATTTCTTAAATCCATACAAAGATTTATGAAGTCTACATACCATGTTTCTCTTGTCTGGATCTACAAACCCTTCTAGTTGCTCAATGTATACCTCTTCTTCAAGTATTCCATTTAGGAATGCTAACTTGACATCCATTTGGTATACCTTGAATCCTTTGAATGTAGCATAAGAAAGTAGTATTATTACACCTTCTAGCCTAGAAAAGGGTGAAAAGTTCTCTCCATAGTCAATACTATCCTCTTGTGCATACCCCTTGCATACTAGTCTTGCTTTGTTTCTTGTGAATTCTCCATTCTCATTTAGCTTTTTCCTGAATATCCATTTAGTACCGATGACATTCTTGTCATCTGGTCTTGGTACAAGTGACCATGTCTTATTTTTCTCAATCTGCTCAATCTCATCATTCATAGCACTTATCCATTCTTCATTATCAA
>MU225445.1:3218728-3242392 GCA_018584345.1 Thuja plicata
TCTTTTCAAGAAACTCTTCACTCTCTTTCCATGGTTTTCTATAAATTGGACCTCTTTTTCTTCATTGAAGAGGATGATTTTGGAGAGCATCAAATCTATAGTCAATTTGCATTTAATTTCTTTCATGATTTTAAGTTCAAAATTGCATAATTAGGCCAGTTTCAATTGGAATTGCAGATATATTGCTTTCATTTATGATTCATTTATATGTCTAACATTTTAATTTGATTCTTACAAGCTTTCTAGATTAATGGCAATTCCTTTTTCTAATTTAAATGCAATTTCCATTCTAGATTAAAAGCATTTGAATTCTAGATTAGGAGCATTTGGTTTTCATAGATTAAATGCAATTTGTTTCCATAGATTAGTTGCAATTCATTCTTAGATTAGTTGCAATGCACTTTCTTAGATTAATTGCATCTCTTTTCATAGACTAATTGCATCTCTTTTCATAGATTAATTGCATCTCATTCATAGAGTAATGACATTTCATCTTTTTAGAAATCCTCCATGTTAGCAATGGTCAGGTTGTTGGCTCTCGTTCTGAGGGTAAAATTGACATCCACAACTAATTAGGAGGCAACAAGTCATTTTAATTGAATTTGCAGGATAAACAACTCATGTTTATCTTTGTAAATTGAACAATTAAGTAAATATTATGCTGGGTTTGTGCATGATTTAGAGGTCACATTCAAGCACACACATTTTGGCACCCACCATGGAGAAGAAAAAATGATTTCTGGCCTCATTTTTGAACTTCTTGACTGTGTTTTTTGAGCTCTGTCATACATCCGTACAACATTGGTACAGAGTCTCACGTGAAGTTTTGCATCAAGCCATGCAAAGTTTTTCTCTTAGTAGCACTCTCTCATGTGAGAAAATAGAAAGCTTGCATGCATCGAAGTACTTTCTCGCACGCGTCGAAGCACTTTCTGACGTGAACTTTGACAGACAGACATTTAAAATTCAGAATTTTTAATCTGCTATTTCTCTATTCTGACATCTGTTTCTACTCTGATTTTTCTATTTCTGATTTTCTGCAACAACATAATAGTGGTTTGGTGGTTTTCTCATCAAAGATCAAAAATTTCTAATAGTTTACTTGCAGGACGATAGTCAAAGGAATAATTAAAACGTCATGTTTGTTTACTATTTTTCATTCACATAGTCTAAATAGGGCTTTGTTAAAATTTTGTAAGGATCCTGATAGCAAAGTAGGGGAATAGGCTCTTCATTACATAGAAGTGATGCCCATGGATGAAACCAAGACCCAGATGTTTCTAGCATGATGGATACTTAGGGAAGCAAAGCAAGATAGAAAATCTTTAGTACTTCTACTTGTTAGGGGATTATGCTCTTCTCTCTTTGAGAGAATCAGAAACCCAAAGACTTGTGGATTTGGTAGAGTGAAACTATCTCAGTGATGAATATACTTGATGTGTTTGGGTGAGGTGCAAAGGTAGAGAAGTATGCTCTTCTCTCATTGAGAGAATCAGAAAATCAAACCCTTTAATCCGAACCAAGTTGAGTCACCTTTAGAGGGCCTGCTAGAAGTTGAACCTCCGGGATTGACCCAAGTGAGTACACACCTTTCGCCGGTGATTCCACATCACTATAATAAATTATTCTTTGTTGTAGTCTAAAGAATCCAAAGCCATAGTAACTTCTTTCTCATTGATTTCAACTATCATCATGAGAAAGCCTTGTTTGTCATACTGAGCGGCACCACTTCTAGCCTTGCTTGCAAGGGTGTGTGACTTACAAGTGTTGGTGTGGCTGCAAGGCCCCAGCTCTGTATTAGAGGCACCAGAAGTTATTTTGAATGGAAGCCTATTAAACACTCTCTTAGTTAGATGCCTACCCGATTCACCTCCGAAAGGAGA
The DNA here is from genome assembly GCA_018584345.1 of Thuja plicata. NCBI lineage: Eukaryota > Viridiplantae > Streptophyta > Pinopsida > Cupressales > Cupressaceae > Thuja > Thuja plicata. The sequence continues at coordinate 3,220,612 of MU225445.1, forward strand.
CATAATCTATGCGCAGGGAGAGGGAAGAATCTCTCCCCTAGATTCTTGACATAGGTATGCACCTGGATGTTTAAAGTGGTATATGACGCTGGCCCCTATTTAATGGTAACCTTTGAACATATATAATTATTCCTTGGAAACACCAAAAACACAGGCGCTCTTTCAAGGGTGACACTGCTATATGAGGTGCACACATACGCATAAGATAGCGGGGCACAGATTTTGTCTTCTCAACCAATTTTCTTTGTAGGGATAATTGAGTGTTTGTTATTGAGTCTTAAATTGTCTATACTATCATCAAAGAAAGACTCCCATGTTTCTACCAATTTTCTTTGTCCTTGGTGGAATTGTTTACGACTACTGTTTGTGTCACTACTGCCTGATTGAAACTTCATGTTTTTAAATGAGTGCTTGTCACCTTGAAATAGAGATTTCTGATTTATATCATCTTAAAACTGTCCTAAGCCTGGAAATCTTGTTAGAGAAAAGTTCCCACTATGTCTCAAAATTTGGTTTTTATCTTGAAAACTGAGTTTGTTTATCTGCCTTATCTGCCTCTTGTTTGGGATTTGATTTCTTGTTCCCTCATTGTCTGTAGACTGAAACTAGTTGTTTCAAGTTGCAAACTGACTAATTCATACTTGAACTTGTCTTGTCTCTTTGTCTCTGTCTTGTTTTCTTATGTTTTTTGTACCTTGTGACATGATAGTCATATCTCGGCTGTTCTAGCCATACCTCTAACGATTCATGCTGGGTGCATCTCACACCTTAGCTATTCTAGCCTATTACCTCTTTTTTTTTATACCTTTAGAGACAGAGTTCTGAGTCAGATCTTAAGTTTCCTCTCATATCAGCTTTGTCTATGCCTATTACGACTAGGAGTGGTAATATTTTTCCTATATGCATTTTTGGAGTAGGTAGAGGTAAACCTCGCAATCAAGGAAAAGGTCATTCTCAACCCGTTATTCAAGTGGATAATCAAGAGGGATCATCACGTTCCTCTTCCCCATTCAGTGCAGACCCGAGTCTGAATACGAAGCCAGTGCTTTAGTTTTGTTCTAATCCATTATTTCAAGATCAACGTAATCCATTTCTCTCAAGCCAACAAGGCTACAAGAAGTCATCTATTTGGGTCGATCCTATTAACGACCCTCACTGCCTTAGTGATCCATTCCAACATTTCAATCCTTTTGATTCTCCAAAAAGCACATCGGCTATGAGTCCTCACTCTCATACTAAAGGAGTGCACATAGAATAATATCACATTAACAACATGACATCTCCTTTCGATTACACACAAGTTCATGACCGATCTCAACATGAAAAAGGTCATCAAGGAGAAGAGCACCACCAGGGTCAAGATCAAACTTAGAGCATTTATGAAATTCTTGGCAATGAAGATGACCTAATAACTCAAAATGATATAGATGTAGCAAAGTATAATAAAGTTCTTATTAAAATGATGGAGATACTCCTTGTGGAAGACAAAGAAAAATACTTTCTAGATTTAGCGAATCAAGGGGTCAAATTACCCGCGAATTTCCAATTGGAAATGCTTGTCACTAAAGAAGAGGAAACTGAAACCTCCAAATTGCATAAGATAATTCAAGACATGCAAGGTCAAATCAGCCAACTTATGAAAGATAAAGACAAACCTACCCAACAGTTCACAATGGAAAGTATATGTCCTTTTCTGTTTGATAGGAGCATTGTTATGCCACCTTTTCCCAAAGGTGTAGAGCTCCCAAAATACGACAAGTATCTATGTACCACTGATCCCCAAGATCATTTAAAAGAATTTGGTGCCTTGTCGATGGAGTTTATACATGGTCAAATGTATTTGATGCATCTTTTTCCATGAAGTTTGGGTGGACTTTCTATGGAATGGTTCTCACGACTGCCCACTAGCATCAAAATTTTTGAAGAGATTGCTAATCTCTTTATGCAACACTATTCTCATAATATTCAACATCCTGTCAACATAAGGGATCTTTGCAACCTTAAACAAAAGTAAGAGGAACCATTCTTGACATTTCTCCAAAGATGGAGACAACTTTGTACAAAGTACCCTCGCAAAATACCTGAGTCTGAGAAACTTGATATATTCTTGGATAATCTCACCCCTGACTTTGGGTATCAAGTCCAACTTCAAGGTACCCTTAAATTTGATAGTATGATAAAATAGGCTATGAGAATAGAAGCATTCATGGTTAAAAAAGGCGAATTGACCTTGTATAAAGATAACAAGCAAAACCCCTCATCTTCCAACAAAGACAAAGGGAAATTTTCCAGCAAAAATAGAGATGTTGTGAATGATGGGGTGGTCGATAACATGAATTCAACTTCTTCAAAACTAGTCTTTAATCTCACCTCAGGTATACAAGTGACCAAGGTTTTCGAAAAGGATGCAATCAATACCCAACAGCCTTTTAAATTTTGTGGCAACAAACCTTGGGCAGCTTGACCCAAGCGTGAATTTACCTCCCTGGGAGAACTGCTTGATGTGGTTTTCAAAACTTTGGTGCAAAATTAGATTCTTGCTCCTTTGGAGAAACATCTATACGATCCACAACCAAGACCTCATTGGTGGAATGAGAATGCTTACTGTGATTACCATCAAAACAAAGTTCACAAGACTGCTACTTGTCTCCAATTATGACATAAAGTTCAAGATTTGATTGATAACCAGTTTATCATTGTGGAGAATCATAACAAGAATTCATATCATCAAGAATTCAAAGATCCCTTTCCTCGTCATGAGAAAGGTGAATCCTCCAATGCTCAGAATAATAATGCCAAAGTTAATTATGCAAATACCACTTACGATAATGTGATCAACATGATTGAACCAGTGGAAGTGGAATATTGCAATATGTTTACTGGCAAGGGAAGTGGGAACGTTTCTAAACCCAGAACCCTATTTGTCTTGAGAGGCCCTGGGTCTCGATTATCTAAATCTGAAACATCTCGAGATTGTGCGAACATTGTTACTAGGTCTAACGCTAGAATCTCTATCAAGGGTCCTAACCCTCATTCTGCTGCGTCTGTGCCAAAACAAACTACAGATAAGACTTTTGTTGGTTCTACCAACAAGGCCACAAAGGTGGTCCCTATGCCTCCTACTACTGGTTATAGCATTCTTGACCAGCTTCAAAGGACCAATGCTCAGATAACTATTTTTGAGCTATTGAAAATCTCGCCTACTCATAGGCAAATTCTGGACAAATCTCTCACTGAAGCTAATGTCCCCAAAGATATCAATTTGGATCAATTTCAATCCATGGTGGGTCATTTGACCTCACCACATTATTTATCCTTCTCTGAAGAATATGATCACTCCATTAGTCACTCGCACAATGCTCCCCTACACATAGAAGTCATGATCAACAAACAACTAGTCCACAACGTGCTCATTGATAATGGTGCTGGTCTTAATATTTGCTCCGCTCATTTTCTTGCTCAACTAGTTATGGCAAGGATTGCATAGATTCCCGCAAGAGAATTACCATAAAATATTATGATGAGGAAGAGAGAACATCTAAAGGCCTAGTTGTGCTACCCATTCGAGTTGGCCCAGTTGAAAGAGATGTCATATGTCAGGTGCTAGACCTTCCTCTTACATATAATATTCTGCTAGGAAGACCGTGGATTCATGAGATGCAAGCGGTTCCTTCTACATACCATCAGTGTATCAAGTTTTCTTTTCAAGGCGTAGAGGTGACCATTCTCGCTAACATGGGTTCTTCTTGTAATGCTCTCACTCAATCAGCTGACAGTCTTATTCCAACTAATAGAGAATACATAGAACTATGTGATGCTAAGCTCAAAGACATGGAATAGACACTGAAAATCACATATATAGGCATGGGGGGATATCAAATGGAACCCATGCTATCATTAGTAGCTCTACCCCTGTCTCCTCAATCTTATGGGAGACCTTTTGAGCACAACAAATCTTCTGCTACTCCTGAGATAGTTTATGAGGGTACATTTGTACGGTCTAATACACCATTGGAAGATGAAGATGAGGAAAGAGATATTAAGGCTTGGCTTTGTAAAGGAAAGAACACAGCTGAAAAAATTGCCCCAGCTTGTGAATTAAATCCTACAGTGAGAGTCTTAAGATTATGAAACATTTTGGGTACAAAGGAAGTGGCCTGATAGGTGTGAATGGCAATGGGTTACTGGAACCTATCCAAGCTATAAGTCAAAAGACAAAAGACACCACTGGTTTAGGTTTCAAAAAGGTCCTGTTTCACTTAGGGATCAATAAATTTTTGCAAAAGGTAGAACCTACACCAGAACCTGAAGGCACAACTACAGTCGACACTATACAAGACAGCTCGGATGAGGATTGTTTTCCTTATCCCATCCCTCCAAACCTAGCAACATTATTTGCTGAGCTAGATAAGTTTGTGCCACATACCTATACAGCTAAAATTGACAGTGATTCAGATCAAACCACTCCCTTTGAGACACTAACTTTTGAGCAATGGAATGACTTACAAGATCCTAACTTCAAAAGGAGAACATTACATACCACCAAAATTTCAAGAATGATTGACACAAGAATAGACTAGTATTACAAGAACTCGAAAACCTTCATGGTGCAAGCACCCAAGTCAGAGTTTGGATACAGACTCTCATGAGTATGAGTTTGATAGTTTGTCAGCAAGATCTTATGAAAGACTTCTTGACGTAAGTGAGGGGTCTAGTGAAAAGCCTAATGAGTCTGAGTCTATAGGTGTTAACATGTCTTCTACTTTTGTCATTAGGGATCAAAAGGTTTTAAAAACACCTTTGGATGAGATCAGTTTAGCTCTCATCTTGCTAGATAACACTTTTGATGAACATACTATGAACGCACTTGAACCTGTCACATCTCTTTCCCTCCAACATCCTGAATTAATAGACTGGAATTCCCCTTCTTCATCCAGTGAAGTCCTTACATTCTAGAATGATTACACTTTAGCTTGCTACCTTCACGCTATTGAGCCTATAATGTCCTCCAATAGTGAAGAAAGTGTCAACATGACCGAGGCTGACATCGAGTACCTTAGTCAAAAAATTAAAATAAGAAAAAATAAGTGCTCTGATGGTGAAAACCACGTTGTGGCAGTATCAGAGCCAAAAAATGTAAAAATAAAAGATGTATCCGAAGGTGAAAGCCTCTCTGAGGTGCTTGAGGATGAGGTACTTGATACACTTCTGAGTCACTTCTAGGAATTCTCACCAATGTTAATTGAACCAACTTAGCCGATAAATCTAGGAATAGAAGAGCATCCACATATCATTCATGTGGCCAAGTCATTATCTACAAAGGAACTTAAGGAATTTATAGAATTTTTCCAAGAGAAAAAGATAAATTTTGCATGGACATATTCTGATATGCCAAGTGTAGATCCTGATCTCATTATGCATCACTTATCAATAGCTCCAGGTGTTAAACCTGTGAAACAAAAACTTAGAAAGATGCATCCACATGTAGCTTTATTGATCAAGGCAGAATTGGAAAAACTTTTGAAAGTTGGGTTCATCCGAGAAATTGATTATGCAGAGTGGATTTCTAATATAGTCCCAGTGACTAAACATGACAAATCTATTAGGGTCTACATAGAATTTAGAGATTTAAATTTGGCATCTCCTAAAGATGATTTTCCACTCCCTAACATTGACATGATCGTGGATATGACAGCGGGATATGAGATGTATTCACTAATGGACAGCTTCTCTGGCTATAATCAGATCAAAATTGTGCCAAAGGACCAAGAGAAAACCACTTTTACTTGTGCATGGGGTACATTCTATTGGAATGTTATGCCCTTTGGTTTAAAGAATGTTGGGGCTACTTATCTCAGAGTTGTTACTACAATATTTCATGACATGATGCATAGGACAATGGAGGACTATGTGGATGACACACTTGTCAAAAGTATGGATAGAAAGACACATCTCACTGATCTAGGTCCTATACTATATCGTATGGATAAATTCAGGTTGCGTCTTAACCCTAAGAAATGTGCATTTGGGGTTACTTCAGGAAAGTTACTTGGCTATATCATTTCTGCGAAAGGAATTAACGTGGATCTGACAAAGGTACAAGCTATAATGAAAATGCCACTACCCTATAATATCAAACAAATCAGAGGTCTCCAAGGTTGGCTCCAATCTATCAGGCAGTTTATCTTACAATTAGCTGACAAGTCACAACCTTTCACCAAAACTCTGCATAAAGGTGTGACTTATGATTGGAACAAAGAGTGTGAACAAGGGTTTTAACAGATTAAACAATATTTAGCCAATCCACCCATACTGATGCCTCCTATTTAGGGGAATCCTTTGATCTTATATATCTCAGCAACAAAAACATCCTTGGGTGCTCTCTTGGTCCAAGAAGATCCAAATTATAAAGAAATAGCCATTTACTACATCAGCAGAACATTGGTGTCTTACGAAATGAATTATTCAGTAATTGAGAAGGCTTGCTTAGCAGTAGTATTTTCTTCCTAGAAGCTATGACACTACATGTTGGCTCACACTACAAGGCTAATCACAAAGATTGATCCATTGAAATACTTACTTAGCAAAGCTACCCTCACAGGTAGACTAGTTAAATGGGTCATGCTCCTTAGTGAGTTCGATATTGTATATGTTGAGAGAAAAGCTATCAAAGGACAGGTGATTGTGGATCAATTGGTTGAAGCACCTCTTACAGATCATCAACCATTAAAGATGGAATTCCTAAATGATTCCATTATGCTTCTCACACATCAGACATGGACAATGTTCTTTGATGGTTCATTCACCCAATAGGGGTCAGGAGCTAGAATTTTGTTTATCACACCTCAGCAGTACTCCTTACCACAGGCATACAAAATGATGTTTCCTTGAACCAATAATACCGCTGAGTATGAAGCTTTGATCAATGGACTCAAGATTTCTATTGAATGGTGAGTGGATGAACTAAAAGTCTTTGGAGACTCACAACTGGTTATCAATCAAGTTAACAACACTTATCAAACCAAAGATGAAAAGTTGGTACCCTATAAAAAGATGGTTGACAACCTCAAGAATTACTTTGCACATGTCACTTTTCAGCAAGTTCCCCGGGTGGATAATAAAGTGGCTGATGCTATGGCTACTCTGGCCTCTATGTTACAAATGCAAGAGAATGATTTCAGACACGAGTTCCTAGTGGAGACATTATGCTACCCTTCTTATGACTCTCTTGACTCCCAGATGGTCTATTCAGTATTTGGACATGATTCATCTCACTACCACCACATATACTCTTATCTCCATGACCAAACTATTTCTGACACCTATACTAGAAATGAAAAATGCCATCTAATCTGCAGTGCTTCACGGTACGTCATCGTAGAAAATGACTTGTATAGATGGGGTCTAGATGGTACCCTCCTTAGGTGTCTAGAACCTGATGAGTCTAAATGCGTGTTAGAAGAGGTACATGAAGGCATTTGTTGTTCTCACTCAAATAGCCTGACACTAGCTCGTAAGCTTATTAGAGCTGGTTATTATTGGCCCGATATGGAGAAGGAAGCTACGCATTTTTCCAAGTCTTGCAAGTAATGTCAACTCCATGGTAACTTGATTCATTCTCCAGCTAAGGAACTCATTCCCTTTATCACCTTTTGGCCATTTCAACAGTGGGCTCTCAACTTAGTGGGTCAAATATATCCCTCTTCTTCACGAGGACACAAGTACATCATCACTGCTACGGATTATTTTACTAAATGGGTTGAGGCAGTACCTCTCAGTGTAGCTGATGGTAAATCTATAGCTATGTTCATCCTAAACTACATTATTTGTAGATATGGCGTACCCTCCTCTATTATCACTAACAATGGAGGATAATTCAAGAATAAATATTTGACAAATTTGTGCACTAAGTTCAAGATCATTCAACATTGGTCTTCTATTTACTACCCTCAAGGAAATGGATAGGCTGAAGCTTCCAATAAAACAATTCTCAAGATCCTGCACCGTACGATACACAAGTCTGGATAGGATTGGCACCTCCAGATCAATCTAGCTTTATGGCCCTATTGCACTAGGATAAGAACTCCAACAGGGGCCATGCCCTTTGCTTTAGTCTATGGTGCAGATGTTGTACTGCCTATTGAGGTTGATTTCCTACCTTGCGAGTCTCTTTGAAGGGCCTCATTACAGATGATGACATTAGAATATCTCAGCTTCAAGAGCTTGAGTTACTGGATGAATGTCAGAAGGTGGCGTTTGATCATCTCAGAGCATATCAAAAGAGGATATCAAAGAGCTATAATAAGAAAGTTAGACCAAGAGACTTCCAAATGGGTGATCTTGTCTTGAGAGAGAATCCTAAAAATCAGCAACAGCGGACTCAGAAAGGGAAGTTTGAGCTGAACTAGTGCTTATCATCTCTCCACTACAGAAGGTGAACCACTCAAAGAGCCTATCAATGCTCTTCACCTGAAGAAATTCTACAGTTGAGATATCTTCTGCATGCTCATGTACATACTTTATTTTTGAGAAAATCCTAAAAATTGTAAAATGTCCTAAAAAAATGATCATCTTAGTGAAAACTTGGCAAACAGGCACTTTGATGTATCTATTATCCTTGTGAAAACTTGGTAAACAGGTGCCTTGATAATACCAAAAAAAAAAAATCAAAAAATCAAAAAAAGAAAAAGAATAAAAAAAAATTGAAAAATTGAAAATACAAAAAAAGAGAGAAAAAGAGAAAAATGTGCCATTGATGAAAACTTGGTAAACGGGTGTCATGGTAGCAAAAATAGATTTTTTTCCAAGATGGTGAAAACCTGGTAAATAGGCACCTCTTGTTCTACAATGCTTTATCTGTCACAACATATCTTGGCTTTCTCGCAAGTTGCTCTTTCACTTTCCTGCTTCAGTTTTCTTTCTCGCTTTAGTTCACTTTCTTGCTTTAGTGTGCTCATGCTTTTTCTTTTCTGTCATCTTTGAGATTTTGCTTGACCTCACATGGATTGAAATTGGTCATGCTCGGGGGCATGTTCCTAGTCTAGGGGGCATTGTCTTATCTTTTTGCATCAGTCACTAGTGGTTCTCACTGCGTCTGTCTGTCGATGATCTATGGCATTTCGTCTCTTCTTGAGATTCTCCTTCGCATCTGTCACCAGTGGTCCTCACTATGTCTGCCTATTGATGCTTCAATCTCATTATCGATATTTATTCTTGAGAATCTCTTGCGACAGTCACCAGTGGTTCTCACTGAGTCTGCCTACTGTCGCTACATTGCTGAGATTTCTCCCTTCATTTTGCTATTTGTTTGTTCGGCTTTCATCCATTCATTACTTGGGGGCATGGCTCCCCACTTTGATCACTCTTTGGTTTACACTTGAGTTAGTAATCTTGTCAAATGACAACTCACTACTAGCAGAAAATGGTGTTTCTCAACACCTTAATCAAACAGTGTTTTTCAACACTCTCTTTGGACACATCTGTGTTTTTTAACACACTTTGAATATCTCACGATGTAAACATCTCTCGATAGAAATCAAACACATTACACTCACAAGAAAAATGGTGTTTTTCAATGCCCTAAATATAGACACATTCGTAAGCCTTGAAACATGCTGAGATATGATTGACTCTTTCTTGGTATGTTGTCTATTCTTATGAATTTCATTTGATATTTTCTTTGTCTACTGCTTGTTGGTGTGGTTTTGATGATCCAAAAATGTCAAATAAACAGGGTGTATGTGATAAGAGCTTCTGCATTAAGGTAAAAATCCTCACATCCCTCGATCTTGTTTATTTGTATGCCAAGGGGAGGTCGGAATTATCTCCTTGACTCTTATTGCTGTGTTTGTTTACTTGTGAACTTTTACTATATCAAGCTGGAAACAATGTTCGGGTCACCTTGGCTTTTGTGCCTTGGTGCTTATGTTCATTTCCTATATTTTATCCAATGAAAGTCATATTCATATTCTTATGGTCGCAGCAGCACCAGTAAGGATTATATTGACTCTGATGATCCAAAAGCACCTGATGATGATAAATACGATGAGTCCAACAACCAAAGTCCTAGGATTGCATTTAGCTTAGGCTTGCATTTTCATTGTAGGCTTGCATCATGGTAGTTCTAGTGCTCTCTTCATTTGTCTTCTCATTCTTCAAAGGTCCTCATCTTTCATCATGGTTTCTTCTCGACTGCATGAGTGTCTGGTCCTCGTTCTTGATCTTCATGCGCGTTCTTTTGGTTAGTACCTGTTGTATACTGCGAATATCCTACATGAGATGATTAGTACCATTACATCCATTGCATTACATTCATTTCCAAAAAGTGCATTTCCATACATTCATTTACATACATACATCCATAAAAATGTGCATCCATTATAAGCATAAATCAAATCATACATAGCATTTATCCATCTAACATCTATCATAGCATTTTCATACATCAATAAAACATGTGCATAAACATTTGCATATTCATCCATTACATACATTTCTAAATCCATACATCTAAATCATATAGGAAAACATCTCATAAAACATACACATTTAAAGCAATATATACACATGTACAATGATGCCAAAAATTGAGCTCATATATATATATATATCGATCAGGCTGAATGTACAAGGGTGCTACTCAAGCACAATATGTCAAAATGGTGGTACAATATACATCACAATCTAACCACCTAGAGGAGGTGGAGGGGGTGGTATGCCCCACTGCTGAGGAGGATGACCTGGTGGAGGTGGTCCCACTGGAGATGGTCCCGGTGGAATGACCTATGCACTAGCATACTTTGTGAAAGGCAAAATTTGATTCGCTGCCTCAGGTGCTGCGATAGTATACGCATCATAATAGTAAGAAGCCTGAGAAGCCTCGTATCTAGTCTCTAGATCTGATCAAGCCAATTCCTCTCGTAACTCCCAGATCTCCCAGTCTTGCTCAAATATCCACGTATCTCAGATGATCACATGCATGTGGAGGTCATCACGCTCCTTCTATGTATTACGGGCTCTCTCCCTGACTCTCCAGAGAGCCTCCTATAACTGTGCTACCTGTCCACCTAATGGAGTATCAGTTGGAATAGCATCAGCCATCACTGTATCATCCCCCTGCTCTGCAGCTCTATCCTGGCTACCATTGGGCCCAACACCTGCATTTGATCCCATCGGTCTAACAGGAATATCAGTCTAAGATGTTCATGGTCATACAACTCGCTCCTACTGCTGTAAGGGAGGCTGCTATGGCTGTTGTACCTGTGGAGGCACCTGCTGCTACAGTGGTGGCTACACTGCCTATTGTACCTATTGTACCTATGGAGGCACCTGCTTCTGTGGTGGTGGATACACTACCTGCTATACCTATTGTACCTGTGGAGGCACTTGTTGTATCAGTGCAATAGGAGCGGTGAATCTAGGGAACGGATGGGCTAACATTTAGTCTCTGTATGTAGGTGTCATACTTGCATTTGTCACCGCAGCCATATAATCCCACCTAGCTGGTGGTACTCGGACATCTATCATGTTGCGCCCCTTATCAAGTAATCTCTGCCACCCCTTCTTTGTCTCATCGACGAATCAGGCATAAGTGCAATACTCCAGAGACGCGTCCTGCGGCCTCCCAAACTGGCGCATTACATGCGTGAGCAAGAAGTGATCAATGATAGTAATAGTACATCTTATCAGAGGACACGAATAGAACATGTATGATAGCTCAGAACGAGCATCATCCCAAACCTTAGTGGCTGCCCAAGGTCGCCATATGACTGCAGCCATATCATCAATCTGTGCCCTGCACTGCTCAGTCTTACCCAGTGTGGGATAGGTCATCAGACTGGTGTATCTATAAATATATGACTCTAATGGCTATTGTGTATCATGGAAAATTGGCCTACATATGGGAAGGTGCTCCCAAGCCCAGATTTGCAAAATGATGACTCCTGCTACCATAGTATAGGCACCCTGATACATGATCTCGTGCATCTCATGGTACATATGTGTGAACATGCACTCGCCCCATCCAAAAGTGACTACAGGAACTGCCAACATCTTCTGAAGCATAATGCCCCAGCCACACTCTAAACCATGCTGACCATGATCAAGAATTAGATGACAGCTCAGAAATAGTGCAAGAACAACTGCTAAGGGATAATCTCTGCCATAAGTTCGTATCAACTCCTCCCATGAGATGGCCCAGCCCATCACCAAATCATCTTAAAAGATGGATCTCAAAGCCTGTATACCATCTCTTGGTTGTGTGCAATACTCTACATGAGCTCCATGGAATGACACTCTCAAAATTTGGTATACATCCTTCGGAGTCACCGTCATCTCTCTCTATGGAAAATGGAAAGTATTCATCTCTGAATGAAAATGATCAACCAGGGCACCAAGTAATTCGTGATTCACCCGAATATCAGATACATCACGTAGATATGTCAATCCTAGCCCATTAATATGGGCCCCATCGACATCTGATAGTCTCTGTAACAACTCACCCATGATAGGATGATGGGATCTGAAGCTGATGTCTAGGAGGTCGACCTGCAAAGCAAGTGACAAATTTGGATCAATACCTCAAAAATGATGATTTTTTCAAAGCAAAAGACAACAATTGCAGCTATGGACCTATTCTACACGCAGTTTAAGATATGGCAACTGGTTGACTCTGCGACGCAAGAAAATGATAATGTTTGACTTTTGGCCAGTTTCCCATACGAGAAAACTCTTTTTTCACGCAAGAAAACTCTTGTCCCGCGTGAGCTTTCTGGCTTGCGCAAGGCAAGATGTGTTCTTGCATGAGATTCTAGAAATCTCACATGGCACACGCGCGAGCGCTGGGGAGGGGCCCGCGCACGGAACCCCCAACCTGTGCGAGGATTCAAATTCCTCTTGTGAAAGGCGATCAGGGCCAGTGCAAGGAAACTGTTTCCTCGCGCGAGATTGGGTGAGACAAAGTTTAAATAGCCCTAAAAACATGCTAACGCTAAAAATTGCTAAATTTTTTCAAAAGTATAGGATCAAGTTGCGATTACTTACAGGTGCTTCATACTCCGCTGGTCAGTTGTGTCATCAGAAGTTCTCAAATCGATGTGTGTGCATGGGAATGCTATCAATGTCAACTGGAGCTCTCACCATCGCTAAAGTCAAAGGTGAATAATGATTTGAAAATGACCCCTCCGGGCCTTATATAGCCTTTAACCTAATTTTTCAAAGTGCTTTGTTTTCTGCAAAAGTTGTACCCTTGGCTAAATGGACCGTTCTGAATCCATTTTTGTGATCGAAATCAAAATCTGACACTCCTAAGTAGCTCGAAATTGTGTTTTAAATTTTTTTGGGACCGACGGGATTGGACGCTTGTGCAGTCAATTTTCTGATGTTGGTTTCTTGTCAGGATTATCTCTTGTTATCATTTTTTCTTAGATTCTGCAATCTTTTCATCAAAGTCAATTCTGGTCAACTATGGTCAAACCTAATAAATAAGACCTCTCGATCACTCTAAATCGATTCTACTCTCTCTTGATCTATCTTTCTTTGTGATTTCTTTCTCTCATCATTATGATGTGTCTTCTTTCAATTTCACTCTCGAGGGGGCAAGATGATTGCATCATTGAATCTTTTTGCATCATTCTCGAATCAGTCTGATCTGAATCAACTCCCCATCGCTAGGGGCATCTCATCACTTGTGGCATATTCAGTTTTTTGTACCTTATGGTCAAAATTAGATATTCCATGATCTTGAATCTTGTCATCTATCTTTCGAGGTATCTGAGCAATCTAACTCAGATCCTCAAGGATCATGCTTCATTCTGGAGAAGATTCTTGAAATCTCATTGGGTTTTGGGGTAATCTAACTGTAATTCCTGAAAGTTACGCTTCGTTCTGAAGATGGCTCTCAAAAACTCTTTAGACCATTATCTAGGCAATCTAACCTGGATCTCAGAAGGCTAATCTTCGTATTGGGGCAATCTAACCCTGATTTTGAAGATAGTCCTGGATCTTCATCAGCTATCAGTGGACATTGGGGAAATCTAACCCTGATTCCAATCTTTTCTCAGATGATTTTGCTTCTTAATATGATTGGTGTCTTGGAAACCTAACCTAGACTTCCAAAATCTTCATCTTCACTTCAGACTATTCTTTGAATCAATGCATTGCTCGCACATCAATTCAAAGAGGGGCAAAATGTAACACCCCAAAATTGGCACCAAATAATCCAATCAATTTTGGTGCATTTTCTCATCTTTGAACTCCTATTGTACTTGGCAAATTATTCTCCTTATTGACTTTAATTGACTGAGTTTCAAATGCAGAAAACCCAAATTTGCGTAAATCTGACATTATATTTAATTCCTAAATTCTCAGAGTTTATTAGCTAAAAAACCCCTTTGATTAATTGATTTAATCCTAAAGTCCTAAGTGCTTTTAATTAAATTAGTTCTACCCCCTTTAGCTAATATACATAAAAGAAATTGAAAGGTTATTTAATTATTGGATGAATTATCCTCAAAAAGGAATTCCATAATTCCATGTGAAATGACACTCATGTGGCAATAATTCACTCTTTTATTTAAATAATCTTTGCTTTTTTGTCTCAAAAGAGAATGAAGAGACAACTGTTTCTTTTCAAGAAACTCTTCACTCTCTTTCCATGGTTTTCTATAAATTGGACCTCTTTTTCTTCATTGAAGAGGATGATTTTGGAGAGCATCAAATCTATAGTCAATTTGCATTTAATTTCTTTCATGCTTTTAAGTTCAAAATTGTATAATTAGGCTAGTTTCAATTGGAATTGAAGATATATTGCTTTCATTTATGATTCATTTATATGTCTAACATTTTAATTTGATTCTTACAAGCTTTCTAGATTAATGGCAATTCCTTTTTCTAATTTAAATGCAATTTCCATTCTAGATTAAAAGTATTTGAATTCTAGATTAGGAGCATTTGGTTTTCATAGATTAAATGCAATTTTCTTCCATATATTAGTTGCAATTCATTCTTAGATTAGTTGCAATGCACTTTCTTAGATTAATTGCATCTCTTTTCATAGACTAATTGCATCTCTTTTCATAGATTAATTGCATCTCATTCATAGAGTAATGACATCTCATCTTTTCTAGAAATCCTCCATGTTAGCAATGGTTAGGTTGTTGGCTCTTGTTCTGAGGGTAAAATTGACATCCACAACTAATTAGGAGGCATCAAGTCATTTTAATTAAATTTGCAGGATAAACAACTCATGTTTATCTTTGTAAATTGAACAATTAAGTAAAGACTATGTTGGGTTTGTGCATGATTTAGAGGTCACATTCAAGCACACACAGTTCCTTCTTACATATCTGGAAAGAACTGGTTTAGCTCTTTGTCTATCATCGTGATCATCATTTTGTCCTTCCTTCTATTCTTTATCATGCTGTACATTATTTTGATTATTATTCTGACCGTCAATTTTTGCAGCCTGACCATCGGTTACAACATTTTGTTGCTCTAGAATTAAGCACTGTTGCTCAAGCAGAGTGTTAGGTTCTTCATATTATACAAACTTGTTGTAGTCCTTTGGTTCTTTTGTGCTTTCCAGCTCATTATTTTTAGCAAATTCATCTATCTTCACATTTGCACTTTCAAAAATTTTGTTAGAAGCCTTAATAAGACATTTATAAGCCTTGCTTTTGGTGGAGTACCCTAGAAAGATACCTTCATCACTCTTGGCATCAAGATTTCCATTTTTATCATCCTTTAAGATATAACATTGACTACCAAATATTTTGAAGTAACTTACATTAGGTGTTTTACCAAACCATAGCTCATAGGGTGTCTTCTTTGTGTCCTTCCATTGTACTTTATTTAATATGTATACAACAGTACTGACTACTTCCCTCTAGAATATTTGGGTGATGCCTTTCTCTATCATCAGTGTTCTAGCACAATCAACTATGAATCTGTTCCTTTTCTCAACAATCCCATTTTATTGTGGTGTTCTTGGTGCAGAAACCTATCTTTTTATACCATGCTCATTGCAAAAATTAGTGAATTCATCTGATATAAACTCTCCTCCTCTATCTGATCTTGAGCATTTCAAATCTTTATCACTTTTTTTCTCTACCATAGCCTTATACCATTTAAACATCTTGAATGCTTCATATTTATCTTTTAGAAACATAACTGTCATCATTCTATAGTAATCATCAATAAAGAGAATAAAATATCTATCTCCATAATAACTCCTTATTCTCATTGGTCCACATAGATCAGTATGGACTAATTCTAGAATATCATCAGATGTATGGGTTTTACTTTTGAAACTAGACTTTTTCATCTTACCTTTTTGACAATTTTTGCACATGATGTTGTCTGGCTTTGACATCATCGGTAAGCCTCTTACATTTATCCTTCTACTTATTTTAATCATGTTGTCAAAATTCACATGACACAATATTTTGTGCCACAACCATATGTCTTCGTTTCTATTCATTAAGCAAGTGGTGATAGTATCATTTAGATAGAATAAGTTACCTTTTGTCTGTTCACCGATACCAATCAATCTTCCTGATTCATTGAAGATCTTTGCCTTCTTATTCTCAAATGCTACTCTATGACTTGAATTATTGAGCTGAGAAACACTCAACATATTATAATTCAATCCTTTTACCCAATAAGAATTTTCACATTTAATCAGGTTATTCAACATTATAGTTCCTTTACCTTCAACTGGACAAGGTGTATCATTACCCATTCTTACTATACCACCATTATAATACTCAAAAGTGTTAAACTTTTCTTTGTCACCGGTCATGTGGTGAGTGTAGCCACTATCTATAATCTAGATGTCATTCTTACTAGCCTTAGATATGAGTGCAGTTTCTACATACCTTTCATCTTCATCTGAATCATCTTTCATAGCTACAAGCACCATCTTGATGTCTTCATCAGGTTCGGTGTTAGTATCTTCATCTTTGCAAGCAGCTAGGTAGCTGGCTTTCTTGCCTTAGTCCTTGTAGTCTCGGGTATCTCTTCTTTCTAGTTATCGGTAACTTTTATAATCTTTGTTATCACCTCTATCAGATTTATTCTCAAAAGATCTGTTATTAACTCTGTCATCTTTTCTTCTATTTGGACATCTTGCATGAAAGTGTCCAATCTCTTTACTATTAAAGCATACAAGTGGTAACTTGCCTTTGTATTTACCTTTGTCTCTCTACATTCTTCTAGCCATACGTGCTTCTATTTCATCTAGATCTTCTTCTTCACTTTAACTTTCATTATCTCTTCTAGATGTGTGTCTATGAATTGATTTGCTTATTCTCATAGAAGATTTAAATGCAGACTCTAAGTTTGGTAAGACACTATTATCAAAGTTATTCATCTCAAATGAAATCAGTCTACCAATTAAACTATTAAGAGTAATTGTATTATTTTCTACAACTCTCATTTTTTGAATGACAGAAACTCTAATAGCATATACAGGTAGTAAGGTTCTTAAGATTTTACTTACCACTGTCTCCTCTTCAAGTGTACCTCCAACTCCTCGTATAACATTGACTACTTTGATTATTGTGTTGTACTGTGTGATGTTTTCTCCTTCTTTAATTCTGAGATCATCAAAATTTCCTCTAAGTCTTTCTGTCTTGGCTCTCAGAACATTTGTATCACTTCCATGTAGAAGCTTCAGTTTGTCCCATGTCATGCCCAAAACTTGGGCAAAACACAGTTTTTTTTTTTTTTTTAAACACAAGTACATACAACTAACAATGGATGTGTTGAAGAAGGGTGATAACATGGTGAAGTTATTCTTTGATTTGCAAGGTATATTCATAGATTGATTTAGGTTCACACCACATACGGATGCAAAGTTGGAGCATCAACATGTCACATGGGTCACATGAACTCTAGGGTCAGGTTGAATTAACTATGGTTTTATGTTTAACCATGTGTAGTATCGTGATGGTAATTAATTGTTAAGAGCACATGATGAATTAGGTTGACCTAGTGTATACTTTAATTCATAACCTTGATTACAACTTAATCCATTTAAATCTAGTACCAATTCTCTTTCAACCCTAAAATATTAAAAAGTCAGTTAATTAACCTTATCTGCATAACATCTATAAACAACCCCGATATAACTATTTCACACACATTAGTTAAATACATAAAAAAGGACTAAATTAATCACAATAATTAATATGCATAACCTTTATTAAATATCCTTGGACCCACTTAAACATATATTTTAAAATATCCACTACTATAAAGACTAATTAAATTCTACTCCCTTTTTAAAACATACATGAAACATTTACCATTTAGCATAATTAAAATTAATAACAAACTCACTATACCAAATAAACTACTAACCAAAATATAATAATCAAAATCTAATCTAATTTCTAACCTACTAATATCAATTTTAATTAGATTCTCCCCCTTTTAAAAGAATACATGTAACCATAGTCCATTAATCCCCTAATAGAAAATTAAATTAACCTTTAATAAAAATACTTAAATTAACCTCTAGTAAAAAAAAAAACAATTAAATTAACCTCTAGTAGAAAATTAAATAATCCTCTAATCCTTTTGGACATATGAGTAACATATTTCAATTATCATAATTGAATTAAATTAACAACTAACTAATATCAATGATTCATTTTAAAAATAATTAACCATTATATAAAAATAGACTATTATTCAAAAAAGCTGATTTCATACTAATTAAATCTAAACAAGTTAAAAAAAGTATATTAACTACTAATCATAATAAATTAACCTAAACAACCCTACTAATCCTAACCTACCTACCTACCATACTATCCCATCACCCCTCTCCTATTCCCAAAGCCCACTTGCCAAGTGGGTGGGTGACAAGACACAAGGTCAAAATCTGCATAGGGTTTTGAATTCTTCATGGAGGCAAGTGTAGGTTTAAGGGACAATTTTCCTAGGGCCCACCAAATCCTCTTGCCTCAATCCCAAGAAAAGGAATTTGAATGGAAAAGAAGGCAAGGTCAAGTTTCCTTGGGGCCCACCAAAACATAAGAACATTAATCCAAAATGAAGAATTTCACATGGTTTGGGGAAGGTTATCTTGTCATAGGGAATAAGCATTGATTCTCATGTCAGACCTCAACATCCAATGCATGGTAGAAGAACGTAAGAAAGAAAATATGTGTGGGGCCCATGGGGATGGGTGCATATCAAGGTAAGATTCGTTTCCCCTAATTAATATTTTTTTATTATATTTTATTTTGTTTAATGTGACCTCTGTCACCACATACCTGCGCCCATTTATGAGAAGGGAAATGTTATAAAAGTTATGTGATGATTTATTTATTTAATTTAGGATTTAGTTTTGTTTTCTAACAACTGGATTAGGTTAGGGAGTTAGAATACTAACTCTTTTTAGGAAGAGCATCTTGGAAAGGGAATATTCTCTGTGGTAAAGAGAATTATTTCCCTTCTTATACAAATTTCAGAGAGCATTTTTGCTCTAAAAATCTGGAAAGTGTCATGGGTATTATTTGTTTTTTTTTTGCTTCTAACATATTGATTTCTTGGTTTTAATATTAGAGTAGTTGATTGTATGCATTTAAATTATTTTATTAGTGCAATACACTAAGTGAACTATAAATTTAATATTACTATTAGTTGATTTTTACATTAACATACTAACTTGTTTGATTTACTAAAGTTATCAAATTTATCTTTCCTTATCAAAAATTGAGGTTGCAATGAAGATTTTAAGGTAGAATGTTGAACCTATAGAAATATAATATAAATTTCCAAAGGAAGAATGGAGCATTTTTAACTTGAAACTCACAATCAAATACATTATAGTAATCCTTCAAAATACAACTACACATATTCAAGATGGAAAAATTATACAATCAATGGATAGCATACAATATTTCTTCCTTTAATGAAACTATTACATAATGAATAAGAGATCTTCACATCTTACTTGATAAATATTTCAATATAAACATTACAACACTCTACAAGAATGAATCTCAATCCAAAAGGAATAACCATGCAACATTAAAGTTTCTCTCACACAACTACACCAACATAGAGATTTCTCCCAAACTTTTTCACAATCATCTTGACTTCAAAACCTACAAATACATGGGGAGAACCATGTGAAGCTCACCTCCCAACCAAGATCTCAAGGAGACCACCCCCGATCTTGGAGAACCAAGGCTAAACAGGTAACACATCCAAATTCTCACAACCATCATATATGTACAAAACAAAAATTAACCCCCAACCAAGGCTTCACAAATGAGTTTTCCAAACCCATTGAAGTAGGGTGAAGGTGGGATTTTCCAAGGAGGAGAATGCCATTGCCTATTTGAAATTTTCAAAAAGAGTTTTTCCATGCCTTTCCAAGGTTACATTGACATTCTTTCCATATACATATTTGGTCATTTCCTCTTCAAGGCAAACCACATACATCTTTCTATCCAATCTTCCCTTATCTACCCCAAAATTAGGATCAAATACAATTGCATGCAAGGGCCCATACACCTTGCATTTTCTCCCTCTTCTCACTATGAGAAGAGACTCTCACTACAATGGAGAGCCCAACTAACCCCTTCACCCAAGGCCACTTATTCTCTTTCCAAGGGCGAGTAATGCCTTAAACACCCATGAACAACACTCCCAATCCAAAGAAACAAGAAATGATACAAAATTCAAATGCATCCCCAACCCAACACACAATAACAAGATCTACATACAATAACACTATACAAGATTTACATATATGAACTCCATACAAGATTTACATATAGGAACACCATACAAGATTTACATGTTCATAAAAACAATAACATACAAAGCTAAAATGCAAGAGTATTTCTCCATGGCAAGAATCCACCAACCTTTGTCCAAGAAAAATGGCAAGAATCTGGTTGAGTAGAATCCCTTATCCTTTTCTTTTCCTTCCTCCAACCCTAGTTGTCTCTAAAATTAGAGAGTGGGTGAAAACCCACTAAGTCTCTCCAAACCCTCTAAAAAGACCCCCAGAAGTGTACTCAAGACCTAGCAATTAATGAGACATTCCCTCTAGTCCTTCGGTCTTACCTCTTGACTCCCCTCTTAATTGAGAGTTTAGTAAGGAGTGTGGGACAAGTTAGATGCATGAGGTCATCTCCATTTTCGCCACTTTTGAAAAGTAGGCATTTTGGAGGGCCATAATGGTGATCTAGGCTTTCCCATAGGTAAAAACTAGCCCCCAACCCAAGGTACCCCCTACGGTTAACTAATTTTGGCCAAAAATACACTCTAGGGTCACTTTTGACCCCTCCAAAGTACCCCTAAAGTTTAAACGAGTTCCAACTTGATGTGATTCCTACAAGACATCTATATGCAAGTGGGATTAATATAACATCCTATAAGGTTTGGTGATTCTTTCCCAAGCCTTAATTTGACATGTCACCATCCACATGGACAATACAAGTGTCAAGTGACACCAAAAAAATACACATCACATCCACAATGACATGTCCAATCAACAACATGAATTTAAACTATTAACACACATTCAGATTATGTTTACAAAAAAGATCACATTACAACGAGGTTTCAACCCCTTATTGGATTAAACCTTGGCTTACAAAATTCACATGTGTTTAGCCCTGATTCTCTGAATAATTCCATGGTTCTCTTTCCTGCACACTACACTCGAGCATCAGTAGTCCAAGGCAATAAAATCACATACATACATATATATATATATATATATATATATATATATATATATATATATATATATATA
>MU225445.1:3242442-3269954 GCA_018584345.1 Thuja plicata
ATATATATATATATATATATATATATATATATATATATATATATATATATATATACAATTCATAATTTGCAACGTTAGTCAATATGGAAAATTCAATTCTTAAATATACTTTTCATTAAGTAATGCTCAAACATGGTGTTTCCATAATCCTAACATTACGACATATTATTCATGCTATTTCCTAACTTTAAAGCATTATTCATGAAATAACCAGATCTAATCATGATTAAGTCTTTCTCATCAAATCACATATCTAAGCATGTATAACCAAAATCAACAATATATTCTACGTTCTAATCTGCATCAGAATATAATCCACATAATATAATCATCATCATAAATTTTAATCCTTGACTTACAAATGAACATGCGTAAACTGGATCATAAGAACATGAACTCATTAACTCACATGTCACACTAATCATTCCAGATCTTATATAAATTATGATGTAGTTTTATCTAAATTACATAAGCATTAATTTTATCAATTCTAAAAACACCCAAATGGCATAAAATAAAATAACCAATTCCTCAAGTAATAGTTACAAAAATGTCCTGAAACTCAACAAGATATTTCATCACCTATCCTTTAACCTTCAAATAATTTCACATCTTGACATAATTCCAATCTCGATTACAGTTTTCCTGAACAACTCATATCAACATGTGTACCCAAATTGAAACATCTCATCATTCATCTAAGTCAATCATCATAATGTATCATATGGTCAACATCATGAGTATGGAAAGTGTCATAAATTATAAATTATCATCATCTAATTTAACCAAATCCCTATCAAAAGGGTAAAACCTCCTAATTCATCAAAATGTAAAGCCAATTACTAGGTCTATCAAAATGGTAATTGGAAAAGCTATGATGGGTTTGGGGTGAGGCCTCACATCCCACATCTTCTTTACAGTTTTGAAATATTTGACATATTTAAATTTAGCATCAGAGAGTGAGGAAGAAAGCTCTATGACCATGCAGTTGTGCTCATTCTTCTCTCTCAATTGATTTACTATTAATTCTTCTGCGGATAACACATATTCAATATCTAGAAATTGAGTAACATCATTACCAATACCTGATAAGTGGAGTCTTATCATGCTTTGCCATGAAGCCAAGTTATATTTTTTCAACTTGGGCACATCTCGTCTGTTCATCTTGTGATCTTTAGCTTAGGTCTTGAAACCTTCCTTTCTAAGCACAAAAACTCTGATACCAATTATTAGTAATAACTGAGAGGGGGGGGGTGAATCAGTGGCCTCAAAATTTTCCTTCAAACTTAACCACCAATAAATAAATCTCAGATTATTATGTCCCTACAAGATGCATGCCATGAAATACTAATAATGATTAACTATTTATCAATTTTCTCTATCAATCCTTATTCTTTCTTCATTACCGATAAGCAATATAACTATTTACCGAAAATCAGTAAATAAGAAGAGTATACCAATCAATCCAGAGTTAGCTATATAAGATGGAAAATAGTAAAGAAATGAATCATACACACATAACACATGAATTTTAACATGGAAACCCTGTTAAGGGAAAAAACACTGGGACCGGTACCCCAAATTTTCACTCTTCTGAAGTGAGCCTTGTTAGGAGCCAACCCTGTTAAAGGTTACAAACACACTGTTAAGTGAAACCTTATTAGAGAATTTTATACATAGAGGTTGTCACTTAGTATTGAGCATCTATTGTTACCATCCTTGAATCAACCTCCTTCTTAGATTGTCAATAGGTATCGGGAAAGTCCAATGCTACTTTCATGAATCAACCTTTTTGGCACTCCTTGAGATGTACCTCAATATATAGAAGATTGTTAAGTATTGCTCGGTTAAGAGACTTGATGCTTCAATGGTTAAACTAAAAAACTATGACCTATTCATATTGCAACTTGAATTGCATATTTTTAGATCTATTTAAGTACATTACCTCTCTGACCAATATATCAATTCAATCCTTGTGCTCCACACTTTCTGCTCTGTGATGTTGTGCTCACTATTCGTCAGTGTCTACAGAATTCCTTAGCTCTTCCTTCAGCTTGTTTGATCAGCATTGCATGAATTTTTTCTTCATCAATTTCTCTTTAGCATCCTCTTTCTATTCAGTCTCCTTAATCCCATTCATAAATGAATTAATCTTGTCTGCTATATAGACATAATATTCATTGTTTCTTAGTTCTTGGTTCTTGATTCTTGGCGTGATAAACAATCCAGCCAATTAGATTTAAAGCATAACTCCTAATTTTTCTTGTAGATATCTTCTTGCCAACTATACAAATAAGTTTTAAATCAATCACTTATCTCTAGTCGAATAAAACAAAGTAGTCAACCAGTTAAGTCTATTTAGCTCTGCCAGCCAGATATTTTGTCATTTTCTGAACTCTCTATTCTGTCGGTCACCACTGCAGTTATCCATTAGTGACAGCTGAATAATCCATCAGTGAGACTTCAGTTAGCTTCGTGATCTCCTTCCATTGGGAATCATTGGAATTTTACTCATTGGGCAACTCTCTATCTTTGGTCGTCGGACATTTTGAGTCTTTAGCTTATCGGAAAACCTTCTGAATTTTCTCGTCGGGCATTCTATGGTTTTTCTTCATTGAGAAACACTATGCTTTTGATCATCATTTACCACTATGACTGTTCTTCTTTTCTCTATCCAACAGTGTGCACTCCATCGGTGTTGTTTGTCACTTAGTGAATACTTGACTTTTATGCATTGCTAAAAGCATAACTTTGGTTCCTTTGGTTCTCTGAAGTCTTTGGCATTATGTGCATGAACGTACAGATGATATCAATTTGAAATCAATGAAAATATAGTCCATTAACTGATTTAATGAATTGCATTATCTTTCAACTTAACATTATCAAACATTCAATAAGTTACATGTCATCAGATTTAAAGCACATTTTATTCACACTTATCAAGGAGAGATTTATGGAATAAAACTACAAGATAGATTTACGAGATAAATAAATGCATGGCGAGTTTTACAGATCAAGAAGAGATCTACCAAAAAAACAAGGAGATTGGATGGCTAATCATGTCTATATAAAGGGACAAGGAATTAATTATCAAGAAGAGGAATGATGAATATATTTTGTGTGAAGATAGAATTCTTCATGCAGATCTGATCATACATGCTGAAGAAAAGAGCCAAGGAATTTTGTAGACACCGAGCAACAGCTGATAGAGCACTCACCAAGATGAAAAAAGAAAGGAAGAAAATGAAATAAAGTGTACATTGATCAGAGAGGTATTATTGGAATAATAATAAATCAGAATATTTGCAAATTAAAGTTGTATTTTGAACAGATCATTTGAAGTATCAGTTTAACCATTGATTCATAAAATCTCTTAACCAAGTGGGATTTAACAATCCTTATTGTATTGAGATACTCAAGAGTATCAAAAGGTTTTCTTGTTGAAAGCATAGTGAGTGCTAGGTAAAAAGACAAACTGTTGGTTTTAAATCCTCTAACAAGGTCACACTTAATAGTGTGCATTGTAACCTTTAACAGGGTTGGCTCTTCACCGAGCTCACTTCAAAAGAGTGAAAATATTTTGGGTTACCAATCTCAGGTGGTTTTTCCCATATTGGGTTTACACATTAAAATTTGTGTCAAATGTGTATATGTTTCATTGCATTGATATTTTGCTTTACACATTATTGAAACTAGATTGGTCGGTTAACTCTAAGTTTATTTGCTGCTACTCAGTAAAGTCTAGAAAAGATAAACAATATATCTTACCGAGCAGTTTATATTTGTTAAGATTATTTATGGCATACTTCTTGTTGATATTGGTACTGTAAGATAACTGAGGGTATTATATTTAAGAGATAAGTTTCTGGTTGGATCTTTTGGAATTATTTTTAAGGCCACTGATTCACCCCCCTCTTAGTTATTCTAACAATTTGTATCAGAGCTTTGGTTCTTGGAAGAAACTTTTAAAGAGAATTAAGATAAAGATCACAAGATGAGTAAAAGGGATGTGCCTAAGTTGAACAAGGACAACTTTACATCATGGAAAAGAAGGATAAGACTTCATCTATCAGATATTGGAAATGATGTTACACAACACTTGGATACTAAATATGTTGCACCCACTGGAACTCTGACTATTGATCAATTGAGAGAGAAACATGAACACAACTCTATGATTATAGAAGTTGGTTCTTCACTAACTGATGCTGAATTTGAAGATGTGAAATCATGCACCTCTGCAAAGAAAATGTGGGATATACTCAAACTAGTACATGGAGGAGATGCCAATGTGCTGAGAGCTAAAGCTGAAAGCCTAAGAGGAAAGTTTGATGACCTAAGAATGAAAGGAGAGAACATCACTCAGTATAGTGACATAATCAAAGAAGTTGTTAATTCTATCTATGGAGTAGGAGGAACACTTGATGAAGAAACAATTGTAAGTAAAATTATGAGAACCTTACTGCATGTTTATGCTATTAAAGTATCTGCAATTCAAGAAATTAGAGTAGTAGCTAGTAACAATGTTACTCTTGATATTTTGATTGGTAGACTTATTTCATTTGAGATGAACAACTATGAAAATAGTGTCTTACCTACTATTGAGTTTGCAATCAACTCTTCTCTAAAATGAAGAAAATCTAGTAACAAACACACTATGAAAATGACAGTGATAGTGATAGTGATGAACAAGAACTTGATGAGCTTGAAGCACTAATGGCTAGGAGATTACATGGAGGTAAAGGAAGATATAAAGGAAAATTACCATTGTGCTTTTTTAATTGCAAATAAATTGGACATTTTGCTGCTAGATGCCCTAACAAGAGAAAGGATGAAAGAAAAAATGACATATCTTATGAAAAGAAGTATGACAGAAGTGATGAATGCAACTACATAAGCAACCGACGCTCTAACAAAAGAGACAACCAAGATTACGAGGAAAAAGGAAATAAGGCTTGTTACCTAGTTGAGAACAAAGATAAAAATTTTGACACTGATTCTGATGAAGATATTGAGGTAGTATTTGTTGCTATGAAGGATGATTTAGATGAAGAAGAAAGGTATGTTCAAACAACACTCATATCTAAAGTTAGAAAAAATTATGTTTTGATTATTGATAGTGGTTGTACTCATCACATGAATGGAGACAAAGAAAAGTTTGAAACTTTTGAATATTATAATGGTGGATCAGGTAGGATGGGTAATGACTCACCTTTCCTAGTTGAAGGAAAAGGTACCATCATGCTGAATAATCTGATTAGATGTTAAAATGCATATTGGGTGAAAGGAATTAACTATAGTCTATTGATTATTTCACAACTGAACAACGCAGGACACCGAGTTGCATTTGAGAATAAAAATTCAATGATCTATAATGGAATAAGAAACTTGATCGGTAATGGTGAACAAAAAAAAGTTAATCTATTCTATCTTGATAATATTGAGACTACTTGTTTATTGGCTAGAAATGAAGAGGTTTGGTTGTGGCATAAAAAGGTTATGTCATGTAAATTTTGACAACATGGTTAAGATAAGTAAGAAAAGAAAAGTGAGAGGCTTACTGAGTATTTCAAAGCCCGACCATGTTATATGCAAGAATTGTCAAATAGGAAAAATGACAAAGTCTAGTTTCAAGAGAAAAACCTACAAATCTAATGCTATTCTGGAGTTAGTCCATACTGACTTATGTAAACCAATGAGAACAAAGAGATATTATGGTGGTAGATACTTTATTCTATTTTTTGAAGACTATTCTAGGATGATGAGTGTCGTGTTCTTAAAAGAGAAATCTGAAGCATTTAAGATGTTTAAATGGTATAAAGCTAAATTTGAAAAACAAAGTGGAAAAGAAATGAAATGTTCAAGATCAGATAGAGGAGGCAAATTTATTTATGATGAATTCACTAAATTTTGTAATGAGCATGGGATTATAAGATAGGTTTCTGCACTGAGAATACCATAGGAAAATGGGATTGTTGAAAGGAGGAATAGATCAATTATTGATTGTGCTAGAACACTGATGATTGAAAAAGGCATCACACAAACATTCTAGAGAGAAGTTGTAAGTACTGTTGTCTATACACTAAACCAAGTTCAATTGAAGAAAGACACAAATAAGACACCTTATGAGATATGGTATGGATACACACCAAATGTGAGTTACTTTAGAATTTTTTGAAGTCAATGTTATATACTGAAAGATGATAGAAATGGGAAACTTGACTCTAAAAGTGATGAAGGAATATTTATAGGATATTCTAATAAAAGAAAAGGTTATAAATGTCTGAAAAAATCTTCTAACAAAATCATTGGAGACCAAAGAGTAGGAATGAGAACAAGAAATAAGTCACTTAACAATAGATGTTTGATTTGTGATTTTGAGCCTAAATTTGTTAATGTTGCACTTGAGAATCAAGAATGGGTTAGTGCAATTAATGAAGAGATTGAACTAATTGAGAAGAATAAAACATGGAAATTAGTACCTAGATCGAGTGAAAAAATGTCATTGGCACCAAATGGATTTTTCAAAAACAAACTTAATGAGAATGGAGAAGTCACAAGGAACAAAGAAAGAATGGTATGCAAAGGGTATGCATAAGAAGAAGGTATTGAATATGGAGAAACCTTTCCACTTGTTGCTAGACTAGAAGGAGTAAGAATTCTACTTTCTTATGCTACTTTTAAAGGGTTCAAAGTATACCAAATGGATGTTAAATCTGCATTTCTAAGTTGAATACTAGAAGAGGAGGTATACATTGAACAACCTAAAGGGTTTGTTGATCCTAACAAGAGAAACATGGTCTGTATACTATACAAAGCCTTGTATGGATTGAAACAAGCATCTAGAGCATGATATGAAAGACTTCACTCTTATCTCATTAGTGTTGGATTTGTTAGAACAACTGACAATAATAATCTATATTTAAAAGGAGATACTGATGATAATATTTTGAATCCATATATTTGTTGATGATATCATATTTGGAGGTAATGATATGCTATGCAAGTCATTTGCTAATGAAATGAGAAAAGAATTTGAAATGTGAATGTTTGGAGAGATCAAAATTTTCTTGGTCTATAGATTCTACAACAAGATGAAGGCATCTACATCACACAATCAAAATACATCAAAGAAGTTATGAAGATATTCAAGATGGAGGACTCCAAACTAGTTGGAACACCTATGGAAACCAGATGCAAATTGACAAAGAAAGACAAGACAACCGAGGTAAATCAGACCTTATACAGATCTATGATTGGTAAACTTATGTATGTTTTACACACTAGACCTGATATAGAAAATTCAGTTAGTATAGTTGCAAGATTCTCTGCTAATCCTAAGGAATCGCACATGATTGATGTTAAAATAATTTTGAGATATCTGAAGAATATTGGAGACTATGGTTTGTGGTACAATAAAGAGGGAAAATTTGAGCTACAAATTTATATTGATGCTAATTGGGGTGGAAACATAGATGATATAAAAAACACAACAGGAGGAGCATTCTTTATGGGTGACAGACTTGTCACATGGATAAGTAAAATGCAAGGATGCATATCTCAATCGACTACAGAAGAAGATTATGTAGATGTTGCTGCAAATTGCTCTAACATTGCATGGATCAAGCAATTGCTGAAAGGTATGAATGAGGAAATTATTGACTCAATAATTATCTATTGTGATAATACAAGTGCTATAGACATTTTGAAGAACCCTGTGATGCATGATAAAACAAAGCACATAGCTATTAAGTATCATTACTTGAGGGAACAAGTACAAGAGAAATAAGTAATACCAGAATATGTATAATCTAAAGAACAACTAGCAGACATATTTACAAAACCATTGCCAAAAGATATATTTGAATACCTAAGGAATAGACTAGGGGTTCATCCCTTGTCTACTGGTCACTAAGCTAATTAGGAGGTTGCGTTAGCCTACACATTATCAAAATATTAATCATGTTGATGCAAGCTAAGACATGGAATGCAATGAGAAATTAGTACACTGAAGGTACTTATCTGAACCGCACACTAGAGATAATGTTGGCTACTATGTATATTTTTTTTGGCATTGCTGTCAAAGGGAGAGATAGATTCAATGAAATATCCAATGATGATGGAGAGAAAGAATAAAATATCTATCGAGAAAGATTCATCAGGGAGAAGAAATGAAATATACATTAGGGAGAAGAGATTAAGATACAATGGAGAGAAAGATTCAATGAAATAACCATCCATCAAAGGGAGAGAATTGGGGAAGATTTCTACAACAAAGGGAGAGACAAAATCAAAAGACAAAATTGATACACCTATCCATTGAAGGAAATGAAGAAAGGAAAAGCACACAACAGAATCAAATCTAAGCTAGAAGAGCTTACCAAGATTCAGATATTTGAATTGGTTATAGAAAAATAAGTTTAGTATGTTATGGCATGTTTTATACTGCATATTTAATAGTATGTTTCCATCAATGCCAAAGGGAGAGATTGATGAACTATAACTGATTGAATGTTGAATATGATAAGTTGATGATCATTGAGCTGCAAAAGTGAATGCAAGACATTAAATCAGTTAATGTATTGTATTGTTATTGATGTCAAATTGATATGGTTTGATTGTTCATACACATATTATCATAACCTTGAAGATCTAAAGAGACAAAGTTTATGTTGTCGGTAAAATATAAAAAGCCTGTATACACCGAGTGACAGTGAACACCGAGAAGTTCACAGTGTATACCGAGAAAGTGTATATTGATCACTGCAGTGACTTGAGTTAATTACTGAGCATAACTGAATATGATGACCAAGCATAAATAGAGTTAAAGAATGACATAATTTCTTAGTTGGTAGAGCTATAATTTAGGGGTGACTGATTGATTGCTTTATTTTCAATGATCAGTTAAACTAAAGAAAGGAAGAAGATTTAAAACACATTTTACTCATAGTTATCAAGGAGAGATTTACATAATAAACTAAAGGAGAGCTTTACAAGATAAATAAATGCATGATGAGTTTTACAAATCAAGAAGAGACCTACAAAAAAACAAGGAGATTAAGCGGCTAATCATGTCTATATAAAGAGACAAGGAATTCATTATCAAGAAGAGCAATACTGAATATATTTTGTGTGAAGATAGAATTCTTTATTCAGATCTGATCATACAGGCTGAAGAACAGAGCTAAGGAATTCTGTAGACACCGAGCAATAGCTGACAGAGCATTCACCAAGTAGAACAAAGAAAGGAAGCAAAGGAACTGAAGTGTACATTGATTAGAGAGGTATTATTGGACTAGCAATAGATCTAAATATTTTTAAGTCAAAGTTGTATTTTGAATAGATCATTTACTATATCAGTTTAACCATTGATTCAGAAAATCTCTTAACTGAGTGGGATTTAACAATCCTTATTGTATTGAGATACTCAAGAGTATCAAAATTTTTTCTTGTTGATAGCATAGTGAGTGCTAGGTCAAAAGACAAACTGTTGGTTTTAAATCCTCTAGCAAGGTCACACTTAACAATGTGTATTGTAACCTTTAACAGGGTTGGCTCTTCATCGAGCTCACTTCAAAAGAGTAAAAATATATGTGTCAAATGTGTATATGTTTTGTTACACATTTTGGGTTACCGGTCCCAGGTGGTTTTTCCCATATTGGTTTTCCATATTAAAATATATGTGTCAAATGTGTATATGTTTCATTGCATTGATATTTTTCTTTACACATTATTGAAACTAGATTTGACGGTTAACTCTAAGTTTATTTGCTTCTACTCGATAAAGTCTAGAAAAGATAAATAATATATCTTACCGAGCACTTTATATTTGTTAAGATTATTTATGGCATACATCTTGTTGATATTGGGATTGTAAGATAACTGATGGTATTATATTTGAGAGATAAGGTTTTGGTTAGATCTTTTGGAATTATTTTTAAGGCCACTGATTCACCCCCTCTCAGTCATTCTAATAGACATTAGTACTAACTTTTGTTGTCTACACCTTAGGACCTAATCCAATGCTATCTTGAGTATTAGCAATAGTATTAATTCCCTTAATATTTGTAGTAGACTGCAAAAGGAATTTTTCTTCTTCATTTGTACAGTAGCAGCATCTAACTCTTCTTTTTCTAATTATTTAGCATATCATCTTTTATTCTCCTAGGTCTTTCTAACTCTATGTCAAGTAAAGACATACCCTGAGATGCCTTTACTACATCTTTAGGGTCATTAATTTGTACACAAGTAACCTTTTGTTTACCTTTTTCTAATATAGGGTTACTTGTACAGACTAAAGGAGTATATGTAAGGAAGCCTGAGCCCTTGAAGGCATTTCATTTTCCCAATGCACAATTTGTCTGATCACAGGATCCTGCTACGCATCACATTTCTTTAAATAACTCTCCTTCTCCATACACTCCATCCTCAAGGCATTCACATCACCAAAGATCTCTTTATTCAAACCCTTATAGCCTTGATCTAAGCCTTGATTAATCAAATTAAGTTGAGCTAGCCTTCTTTGCAAGTTCTCATTTTCAACCATAGCTTCCATGACCTCTTCCTCTTTATCATTTTCCATTCTTTTCCTCAAAATAATTTGTTCCCGTAATTATTCTTTTTTAAGGCATCATTATTTCTAAAAATTTCATCAGGATTAGGTGATCTATTATCATAATTTCTAGAATCTTCCAGGCTTATAAGATCTAAATCCCTTTGATTTATAGCTTTCTCATAAGGATCATATTTCAAAAAAGGGTTATTCCTTATATCTTGGGAAGAAGTATCAAAATTTGAAGTATTTCTAGGTCTAGAATCCCTATTACTTTTCTTTTCATTATCCATCCTATACTAAACCTGGGTTACATCCTTTTGCTGAGATACACCTTCTTGGATAGGAGTATAAAATATGTTGTCAAAAAATCCTAAACCATCTGATTCAGTACTTATAGAAGAAGGAGCATTCTCATTTGGGACAACACCCAAGGGCTTACCTACAACTGAAGCCTTAGGCTTTGAAGACCTTGCAATACTAGACTCTATTTTTTTTGACCAACTTCTTCTAGCAAGCTTTGGGAGCCCACCCTCCAATGAAACTTATGGATGTTCCTTCATATACGCTCTAGTGTTTCTCATGTTGTTTATATCTTGAACAAAAAAGACCTAAAACAAAATTGTGATTTCAACTAAAACACTAGCCAACCAAACTCGGAGTTGCCACCCCAACCAACTTGGGGAATTAAAAATATGTAACTTAACTTTTTAAATTTTGCAAATATTAAAGGAAATTATAAAATTAACTTATCTCTTAATTCCCCACTGGAGTCATCAATTTTGTTCATTCTTTTTCTTGCTGATCCCTTGTATACCTGCAGCTCAGGTATATTCCTATGTAGGCCCAAACACTAGTTCAACAAGGAAAATAAACAACATTCAACAAGGTCCTTAAACCTTCTACACTTCAAGATCCATAAACTCAGGTGGGTATTACCTATCTTTTTCCTTCAATATTCAATAGTATCACCAACCGACAGGCATAGTGGACGCAACATAAAACATGTAAATGGTAACATATTTTATAAATATTGATGAGAACCACACATTCTAACATACTAGACCAGTACCATATCAAGTGGGTATGGAGTCACTCTAAATGAAAAGACTCTAAACAACAACATACATCAAATGTAAAATTTGCAAATGATCTTTGAACTTGAATATGCCTTACATACTCAATTCACACTCTTGGAAGCAAATATAATCATCCAATTCATTACATTTCTTTACTCACTGAAACAACTTTAAGGAATTTAATTCTCTTTTAAAGAAACCCTAAACCAGTTAGACCCTCTGCCTTATAGAGTGATGGATTGAGATGTCCTTAACAACCAATCCAAATGAATACAATAATTGAAACAAAGACATCACTCATTAAGATCTCACAAATAACAGGAAGTTACATACATATATTATGCTAAAACATATGAAATATTTTAAATCAGAGACAAAGAAACCACTGATAGTCTTAATCAAATATATAGAACTTATAATCCTTTTGTGGCATAAAAATCTCTTCCTTACAAATGACCTAGATAACCCTAATTATACCAATAAGATATCATGAGTTTAGACCACCTTGGGGAAAAAAGAAACCCTAAAACACAACCACCAAAACTCGGGAACCAAGCCAACATTAGGAAAGAATAGACAGAGAGCCAACTAAGGTTACAAAATATTTGTGAATCTGATTAGAAACCTGATTCATCACCAATCAAAATTTATGAAGCCAAGGTTATAAAAAATATATGCCTTTAGTGCCCTATGGCTACATAAATGTGACTCAAAAGATCAAGCCTATCCATCTACCTCTCTACGACTTGGAATGCGAAACCATGGCCAAAACACCCTCTACATAGGTTTGAAAATTCAAATAATACTAGCCCCAATGGTCACCATAGCAGGAAAGTAATATCAACAGTCTAGATTAAATCTCACAAAACAAGTTCAAAACATGACCGTTGATCTTCCCTTTACTGGCACCTCCACATAGAAATTAGATCCCACTTGAATTTCTGGAAATGCATCAACCAAGTGTGAACCCACGATGAATAACCTTTGTGCATCTTCACATAGTGGTATCACACCTACCATTATAATTTCTTTAATCTAACTATCCTTTACCTCTTTAAAATCCTAGATCCACGATATCAAATGGCTATGTGTTGCAGAGGCGCTATGCCATTAAGGATATCCTCCCTGCAATTTTTGATCTGGGAAATGCACCAACCTTTCGATCAACTCAGATCTATCCTAAATTTATCTTGCCACTAGCTTAGAAGAAGAGGGCTCCATGATCTAAGAGTGGACACTTGTCACCCAGGCATGATTCCTTAAAGAGTTAACTAGCTGCATCTTGCGATCAAGGAATTATGCCCGCTATTAGATTGAAACAAACTTTCTCGACATCTTGCAATAAATAAAACACCACGAAGACTTTTAAACTTATGAAATATTAAAAAAAGCCCTACTAGGACTTAGGAGTTAAAAAAAGAGTGGCCCCTCACATGAAAACTTAAAACCGATGGCTAAAAAGAACTTAAGTGGCCCAAAAAGGTAATGCAAAATTAGAAAAGGCACAAAGGACCTAAAGTTTAAACACCATGGAAGCTAGGGTTTAATAAAATTTGCAGTTAGGGCCTAAGAACATGGCTGAGATAAAATAGAAAAGGGAAATAAATAACACCATAGCAGCCAAAATTTTGCAATCCTAACAGGCTACTCACAAAAATAAGGCATAGAATTTGAAGAAACATTTGCTCATTTTGCTAGGTTTGACATTGTAAGATTATTTCTTTCTTATGCTGCACAATAAATACTTCAAACTATATTAGATGGATGTGAAATCTGCATTTCTGAATGGAGATCTAGAGGAGGAAGTATATATTGAACAACCTGGTGGATTTCCTCTGACAGAAGATGAGGAGATGGTTTTAAAGTTGAAGAAGGATTAGTATGGACTGAAATAAGCACTTAGAGCATGGTATGCAAGATTGGATAGGTATCTACTTCATCTTGGTTTCATAAAAGGTAATGCAGATAGTAATTTGTACTTAAGAACTAGTGAAGATGGAATATTAATAGTTGAAGTTTTCGTTGATGATATCATTTTTGGAGGAAATGATGTTATGAGTTAAAAGTTCTCTAAAGAAATTGAAAATTAATTTGAGATGTCAATGATTGGTGAGATTAAATTTTTCCTTGGACTACAAATTAATCAGAACAAGAATGGTATTTTTATTTCTTAGACAAAGTATCTTAAATAAATGTTGAAAAATATTGGAATGGAAGATTGTAAACCTATTGGAACACCTATGGTTACTAGTCACAAGCTTACTACTACTGATGAATCTCAGAGTGTTTTTCAGACAAAGTAGAGATCTATGATAGGAGGTCTACACTATCTGACTCACACTAGACCAAACATTGCTAATGTAGTTGGAATTGTGGCAAGACATTAAGTAGATCATAAATAGACACACCTTGCTATTATAAAAATAATATTTAGATATCTAAAAGGGATGCTAGATTATGGCTTAGGGTATAAAAATATGATGATTTTGTTTTGCATGCTTATATTGATACTGATTGGGTAGGAAATGTTGATGACAATAAGAGTACAAGTGGTGGTGTATTGTTTCTTGGGAAAAGATTGGTTTCTTGGTTAAGTAAAAAGTAGGACTATATAGCTCAGTCTACTGCTGAATCAAAGTATGTTGCTGCTACCATAAATTGCACATAGATTTTTTGGATGAAGAAAATATTGGAGGACATTGGGATGAATTTTGATGAGCCCGTAGTTATCCATTGTGATAACACTAGCAGAGTGAATATGTCAAATAATCCAGTTATGCATTCGAAGACTAAACATATTTCCATTAAGTATCATTTCTTGAGAGACAAGGTTGCAGAGAAGGAGATTATATTGGAGTATATAAAAACAAAGGAAAAAATAATAGATATATTTACAAAACCTTTTCCAAAGGATGCCTTTGATTATCTTAGAGGCATTCTTAGGGTGAGAGCCCCTCCTTGCGAGAACTAAATTGATGCAAGAATGCATCAGTCCAGTGACTTTTAGATCTATATCATTTTTTGGACTTGATGTATGAATCTAGTCCTTATGGGGAGTGATCACAGGAACATTATAGAACATATTTGAGTTATTTTGCACCTGGTTGTTGCAGGAATGAAGATTTGAAAAAGCTACACCTTGCATAGGAAAGATGGTCAAAAGTAGAGTTATGGCACCCTTTTCCATTGTTGTCAAAGGAGGAGAGATTCAATGCAAAAATCCCTACTATTTTAGGGAGAGCTGTGTTGAGGATATTGAGAAGATTGTATTGAGAGGGAGTACTTTTTGGTTGATAGATTTTACCATATGTTTTCATCAATGCCAAAGGTGGAAATTGATGGAATTAGTTTCTGATGTTCTTGTTGGCATTCATGTTTTTTCACTAATGTCAACATATGTTTCTGTTGAGGTAGAATATATTAGTTATTAATGTTGCTTAGATGACTGACAGAAGTGTACGGGTACTATATGGTTGATTTAGATTGTGCGAAGATGATGTG
Organism: Thuja plicata; assembly: GCA_018584345.1. NCBI lineage: Eukaryota > Viridiplantae > Streptophyta > Pinopsida > Cupressales > Cupressaceae > Thuja > Thuja plicata. Next base: position 3,257,575 of record MU225445.1, read on the forward strand.
TACAAGGATGTGTTGTGATCTTATGTCTAAGATCACATAGCTTAATATTTCAGATTGAGTAATTTACAAATGTTTTAGTGAAGATTGGGTACTAGACAATAATAGTGATCTATGACAGAGTTAGTCTCTGAGTTTTGAGGATAATTGTGCGTGATATGGATTCATGATATGCAAGCTTGTGGAATGGAAAAAGGCATGTTGAGGAATGTGTATTATGATTCTTGGGTTGTAGGACTCTTGGTGATGTTAGATGTGGCATGTGTTCTGGAGGAGACCTATTTGGGGCCGACTTCATAGATAGAGAATTTATTATGGATTGCAAGCATGGATTACGGATCTTGGGTTATATTTGATGAATTGTAATTAATTTTTACTTGTTATAGGTACCATGTGTATCTTAGCAAGGGGTTAAGTAATTATTTGTGCATTGGGGAAGTCTTAACTGGTTGACCTAATTGCTTATTGTAAATCTGTATAAAGGAAAGTTTTTTTATTTTATGGAGAGTATGGTAACAATGAAGTGTAGAAGCTTTGAGCTTGTTTGTGAAAAGTCTATTGGATGTAGAGAAGAGGATGTAATTAAGAGACTTCATTGGAACTGATCAAGAAAATATAATTTCTATCAGATAATTCATTAGATTATATATTTCATATACACTTTTTTTTCAGATAGTAAGTCCTTAAGGAGGATTTAACTTTCTTTAGCTAGTGTACTTGGGAAGTGATCCTACTGTTACTTTTTACTCCTAACAAGGTTTCTTATTTAACAAGGACTATGTACTATAATGCATTAATAAGCTCCTAACAGGGATAAATATTTTAGCATGGATAATATACTCTTAGTACACTATTTGTGGGTGCTAATTCCCATGAGGTTTTTCCTTTAACATGGTTTCCTTGACAATAAAGGATTTTGTATGGTGTTTCATTTACTGTGTTATCATTTGGATTAAATTTTTGGTTTATAATGTTTAATGACCTGTCTCACAATTGATTCACCCCCCTCTTAGTTGTGTTGGTGGGCTGTTATTCCTAACATGTCTTAGGTCCCTCCATGGGATCATCACCTTAGATACCTGATGGTGACCTCATAGGGGTCTCAAATCCCATAATGGGGATTTATACTTGAAAATAATCACTCTCATCTACTCAAGCACAACCAAGATCCTTCATTACATGGTCCACACAAAACTCTAGATAGGTTCATACTTTGTAACATGAAATCTATCATATAAATAATAAAATAGGGTATAAGGAACTCTTTTCTTGAGGGATTCTTTTGGTTGTAACCTATCTTGAACCTTTTCAAAAAATCCTTGAGCTAGTATAGGCCCCTAAGCATGATGCGTGAACCACTACTCATGAAACATGGGTCAATGAGTTTAACCAAAAAAACTACATAGTTGAATCCTTATAGAAATATCACACTTTGACTTGTTATGGAAAATTTCTCCTACCTGTTAATTGATGAGATTAAGAGGCTTTTCTTTTTAAAACTTTACTTTTCTTTATGGTGTCTTTCTTAGCCTAGCTCTTATTCGTTTGTAATATGATTTTCAAATGACGTCCTTAATCTCATTACTATTATTAATGAGAGGATTAATGTTGATTTTACTCTATTGGATTAAACTCTTTCTCAAGTATCAGGCTAATGATGAAACCAGCCTAAAATGTGGGTGGGACCCAATTGTTACAGACTTATTGTAAATAATTGTTACCACTAAGTTAGACTTTGAAATTGGCGTTATGTTGATCTCCACAAACCCCAAAGTACCCATCCCTGGGACGTCCTCGCACTAGGTACTTTGAGTACCTGAGTACTATGTTATAATGTTGAATGTTAAATGGTTTTAGTTTGATTTGAAATTTTTCTATGTTTAAGTATTTTAATTTGGTATATTATTCAAAAAAATCACTTCATAACTAAAATTTAAACTTCTATATAACTAGTTCTAATAAGAATTTCATACTCACGATATCATTTTTCATAGTTTGTGAAGGTTATAGATCAAATTTTACATAGCCAAATATTTTTCATGTGAAGAAAGACCATGTCAGATAATATCAGCAAAGAAAAAATGAGACAATTGCTAGATTGTGGTCTAACTTGAAAAGAAAAGGTGATGGAAAATTTTATTGTCCCTGCAAAATTTGTAAGGGCTTAAAGACTAGAATAATTCTAATCAAAAAAACTAAGAACAATTGTAGGGACCATGGTCACATTGAATTAGGACATGATTATCATCCATTGGTAAGTTGTTCATTATATCATTTTAACAATTTGTATACATAAGAAATCTCTTGATGATGAGATCATGGTCATGGTTTATTTATGTTGATCATTTTTATATAGGTCGAGCACCCAAGGGTACATGTTATAGACCACCACAACCCAAATAATATGGTTTTAAAATTGGAATAACATGGAGGTGTGAATATCGAAGCTAAAGATAATTATCCCATAGAAGATGACAATCATGCGCCGAAAACACAATTGAAGATGATGGTACAAATACATTGATCCATGACACATTTAGTACTAGTGCAACTGATCGTGATGATAAAGATAACCTTGATGTTGTTCATGATTTACATATACTTGAGAAGGCATATGAGGCCCTTACAAAGGCTCCCAAACAACTCTTCTCTCTGTTGTATTGTTGTTGGTGAACTTGAAGGTATGAATGGTTTATCCAACATAACAATCTCATGTATGTTAAAGTATGCCATATATGTCATTATAGTTAATAAAAGGTGAATCATGTACCATTAATATTATTTATATTAAAAAATTATATTTTTTATTTTAGATTGATAGGTGAGTTTTTGTTACCACCATCAAATATTCTACCTTGCTCATACCGTGAATTATTTTCCATTATGAAAGATATTGGAATGGAGTATCAAGCAATAGATGCTTTTCCAATGATCATATTATATATCATAAGCAACATGAGTTTGCAAAAAAATTACTTGAATGTCATATGAGTAGATATTGAACATATCAAATAACAAAAAAGGTGCCTCACAAGGTTCTTCATTATATTCCCATTATTCCACATATGTAACAATTATTCAGGTGCACTAGCTTGGCATGAATTTATGGATTATCATGCACATAATAGAAGTCAAGATGGAATTATTCAAATGTCTGTGGATGGTTCAATATTTATAGACATAGAGGAAAAGTGGCCACACTTTAAAGAAGAACCTCATAATCTCAGGTTTTCATTGGCAGTGGACGATGTCAATCCATTTGGAGAGATGAGATCTGTTTACTCAGTGTGGCCTTTTTTTGTTATCAACAATAACATTCCTCCATGGATGTCAAAAAAGAGGGAGCACATAATGTTGGAAATTATTGTTCTAGGTATTTTATCATTTAATAGTCATCTACATTTAATTATAAATATTGTAGTTAAATGGTCATAAGAATTATGTAATGTTTTTGTTCATTCAACTAGGTAAGTACCAAGTTAAAGATATGAATGTATATATTGATCCTCTTATCGACGAGTTTTTGGAGTTATAGAATGATGTCACTATGTATGATGTCATTGGACCAATATGACAAAGAAAATTTCAACTCCATGTAATGCTTCTATGGACAATACATGATGCCCCAGGGCTAACACATTTTTGTGGTATGTAATAGTGGTCAAGTTGTGCATGATAATTATAATTATAAAAATTAACATATTTAATCCAATTATACATTATCTTGTAGGTCTTCAAACAAAGAGAAAATTTGCATGTCCAATTTTTGGTCCAAAGATGAAATCCTATCATTCAAAAAGTTTAGAAAAGAATGTGTTTTGTGAGTATAGGCACTTCCTCCACATAAATCATAAGTATCGAAATACTAAAAAAAAATTTCAATGAGAAATAAAAGACTACATCGAAGCCACGAAGAATGACACCTTTCCTATGGAAGTTGAAATATAATAGAATTAATTTTCAAGGTAATGTCATTCCATCTAATGGTTTATGTTTGAAATTTATATTTTTCTATTGTGTTTTGTTTACTGATGATGTAATTGATGATTGTGAAGGTTGTCAAGGAATTAATGACCATATTCCAAAGGGACTAAAAATTTATCCTAGACAATTTAGTAGGTTTCCCTATTACGAGCAACTTTAAATTGTGCATTTTTTTGATATTATTCATATTGAAAAGAATATAATAGATACATTATGGAAATTATTGGATGGAAGGTGTGACAAAGAAAAAATTGTCAAAATTTGTAGTGACATTCATGAATCCAACCATGCAATGAAAAATTTCATTCAATCAAATATAAATGGAGACTAGATTAATATAAGTGCCCTTCCTTGGTTATTAACGAACTAGCAAATAAATGTTATAAAAGAAGTCATACAAAAAAGTGATTTCCCATAGGATTTGTTGTGAACATAAACAATCTCATATCAAAGAAAAATGAATTTGGGCTAGGGATGAAAATGCATGATTGGCATACCTACATTAAGGTAATTCAAATTCTTCTATATTTACTATATATTTGTAAACTGCAAGTACTTTTCATTGTATTATGTTAGAAAACAATGAAAAGATCATTTTATAATTGTTGCAGTACGTTCTACCTCTATCTCTCCCAGACTACTTCGACAATAACCAAACAAGTCATATATGATCTTGGAAAATACATGAGGTAAGTAGTGATATTTGTTCAATTTGTTGTATAGATATTATATTTGCGATTTATTTTACTTGTTATGTAATATATTGTATATTATTTTGTAAAGTCTTGTTTATATATTTTTTAGTCTTGAATCTCTTATAGGTGGTTTTCATCTAAATATATAAATAAAGAAGACATAAAATATTGGAAGATTAAAATTCCTCATCTAATGTGTGAAATGCAAAAGTGTCTACCTTCAAATTTTTTCAATGCACAAGAACACTACCTCATACACCAAGTTGAGGAGATTGAATTGTGTGGACCTGTACACACTAGGTCATTGTGGATGGTTGAGAGGCACTTGCAATTTTTTAAGGCTTTGGTTTGACAAAGAGCACATCTTGAGGGTTCTATGGTGGAGGGATATATGGTATACTAGACTATGGTGTACATTACTGAATATCTTCCTAAGTTTGCATAAAAGATCTATGTAGATCGCATTTGGGATCCCAACCCCATTAACGAATTCGAAGGGGAGTACTTGATGGGAAAGGTGGATTGAAGAAAGTGAGAGGTAATTATAATATGTTATTGTAGTTAATTAATTCTTAATCTTCAAAATAAATTAGTTGTAAGTTGTCTATTTATTCTTTGTATAGTTAGTCATGTAGACCTTATGGCATGTCATATTGTCAATTAGTGTCAAAACACTTAGTCATTCAGTGTTACCCGAGTATTTAGTGTTACCCAAGTATACAGTGTCACCCAAGTGTTCAACATTTCCCGAGTGTTCAGCATCACTCGAGTGTTCAGTATCACTTGAGTGATATTTTATCACCCGAGTAGTGTTTCAGACCCGAGTGACAGTTTGAAGCCAAGTTTGCATATATTGTTAAATATGATTTTGCATATTGCAAGCCGAATTACATAGTTATTTTTTGGATAAAGATATATATGTAAGATATTTTTTTTGTCCAATATGAATAATATGCACTATATATGAATATGATTATGTATGCATAAGGTATGAAAATGGCAGTTTGAGTTAAGTATAGAAGTGTTTAGGACAACAGAGTATTATCTATCATTCAAGTGATTAGTTATATTTAAAGGATCTTATTCAACAATCATAGTTGCACAGAGAAGATCATCAACTGGTTCATTCTCATATGTGGATCAGAAAAATCCTTTAACAAGGTGGACCAAACAGTCCTTTCTTTAAATCTCTTAACCGAGTTGCATTACTTATTGTATTGTACAAAATCATTTAACAAGGTGGACCTAACAATCCTTTCTATGCTCCTAACAGGACAGACCATTAGAAGTGGTCATTGTAAGCTCTAACAGGCTAAATTTATATTATAGTACTAAATCTTATGGGTATCATCTCCACCCCAGTTTTACTTTCTTTTGGAAGGTTTCTGGATAACCAAATATTGTGTTGTGTTCTGTATGATTCTTTACTTTCAAGTTATATGCATGCAAACAATAAGTTAATCTAATTGTGGATTAAAAGGATTAAGTTTTATTGGTTCGTGATTCACCCCCCTCTCAGTCACTAGGCACATCATATAATTCCAACAATTGGTATCAGAGTGGTGGTTCTCTTATCATAAGTTTAACAGCTTGAAAAAAGATCAGAGGATATGGAAACATATAGACTGGAGAAAGCCATTGAGAATGAAAAGATAGATATTAAAGTGGCCATGGATCAGATCATAAAACTTAAGGATCAACTCTCTCTTTCCCTAAAGAGAAGAAAAGAATTAGCAATGCTGATTAATGACAAGAACTATATAGAAGAAAGAATTAAAGAATTCCGCAAAGAAAGAAGCTCAAAAGAAGCTAATGCAACCATTGAAGAATTTCTTGCAAAGAATCTCAATCTACATGAAGAAATCAAAAATTTGAAAAGAGAATAGGAAGTTCACTCAATCAGAATGTGTGAAGTCATGGAACTAAAGAACAAAGAAGAAGATGACATAAATATAGCACAAGAAGATAAAAGATTTTTGAGTACAGGACTAGAAGAAAAAGAAAAAGAAATCCAACACTTATCACTTCAGCAAGCTGATTTGGTAAGTCAACTCAACAATGAAACACAAGAAGCTGTCAATCTAAGGACAGAAAATGAAAGACTGCAGAATGATCTCAATACTGAAAAGAAAACAAATGAAAGTATGATGAATTCACAAACTAGCATGGATCAGGCAATAGAACTCAAACATCATGGATAGAATAGATTAGGTTATACTGAACAAGATGAATCCTCACAGTAAGGAGCTAAAAGGAACAACAAACCTACATGAAATCATTGTGGTAAAATAGGGCATACATCAAATAAATGTTGGAGCAAAGGAAAGTCAAAATTTAATGGTAAATGATATAGTTGTAACAAACATGGACATAGAGCAAGTGAATGAAAAGAGAAACCTAAGTTTGAAGGGAAATTCTATAAATGCAACAAACAAGGTCATAAATCTTCCAAGTGCAGAACTAAGAATTGGAATCCTGCTGAATAATTCGCCAAGGAAATTTTTGGTTGGGATTACAACACTTGGTACAGATGTTGTGATTGTGGTGAATATGGACACATTGGTGCAAATTGTATGAAGAATCACTTCAGAAAAAGAGATCCTACTAAGACATGTTATGTGTGTAAACAACTCGGTCATCTGAGTAAGAACTGTATGAACAAAGGAAAATTTGATATTGGTTTTGAGAATGGTAAAGCCAAAGTCTCAAAAATCAAAACTCAGATGAGAAAGTAATGAGTAAGGAAATTCTCAGATAATTCAGATCAGAGAAATGAAGGATCTAATGACACCCTAAATAGTGAGATGGGTGGATCTATCATTACAGAATAGGAAATTAAGGAGATGACTAGAACTGTGCAATACAAACCATCCTACATCAGTTCCAGATAATCAATATAGTCCATATCTACATATTGATGCATGAGGACATATTGTAGTTCAACCCAAGTTAGAATGTTAGTTACACCTGAGTCACTCTAGCTCACCCAAGCTAAGTCTGGAAGTATTGATAACTACAAATTTAATTTCACCCGAGCTTATGAGTGAATCTTGGAGAAACACCCGAGTCACACCAGCTACTATGTATGGAGCATTTAATGAAATACTCTAATGGTTGAAAATATATTATATATGAAGGATTGTAAAGAGTATTGTTTACAAATCTTTCAGTTTACAAGTCAATTCAAATCCCTTAGAAATTGAGTACAAATTTGTGATTGAAAGTGGAGTTTAATTATTTTGTCCGAGCAATATGGCATCCACTTCCAATAGCAAGTTCAAGAAAGGTTCAAAGATGCTAGTAAGGATTGCAATTTGTGATCCTCTAGTGTTCAAGCTTCATCTAGTAGTTGCAGAGGAGATAGAACCAATGGGATCTCATTCCCTAATTCCTCCAAGAGTGTTACTAATTAATGACATTCACAGCTTCTATCACTGCAACATACATGAGCTTGCAACCAGTGAGATGAATCAAACATATGAGAAATTATGTACTGACAGGAATCTGAAGCCCGAACATAAGCACCTTGAAACCAAGGGTTTGACACATATCATGCATATGTTGAGGGAATTCCAGACAAAATGGATGAGATATGTTCTTAGTTGTGTTCACAACATGTAACTATGGTTGGATCATCCTATGAAGATCACTAAGAAGATAATTCACCGTGTCACCAGGTTCCCTATGCTAGACAAGCCAAAAGATACCAAAACCCTAAACAAGGATGAACTAGTTGAGTTAACTCTTGCCGAGTGGGATGGTAGAGGCATGAGACTCAATGGAGTAACAAATATGGAGATGAAATTTGGCATTCATGTGATATCCCACAAGATATATAGCTTGAGCAAACCCAACAGTGTTGCATGAAAAGTTGTTGACCTAGCTTACAAAGTAGTAAAGAAGAATCTAGTATTCGACCTAGCAGAATTGCAACTCACTCAGTTGAGAAAGAATATGGAGAGCATCCAAGTATCAAAAACCAATTCATGTAATTTTGGTTCTTTTCTAATCTGCACACTATTTTGTGTTGAGAAGTTCTTTCCCTCCAAAGGAATAGTAGCATGGAAGAAGGATAGACCAATTATCCATCAAATTAATGAATTCATAGCTGAGATGGGAGATAATTTTGATAGCATTATGGATGGATACTTTGAAAGTTTCAAACAGAAGATGCAAAGTAGATATAGAATTCCCAAAAAACTAGTTGAAAAGTACAAAGATGAAATCTATTTTCTAGTTGATTGTGATAAAGTCTATATACAAGTAGTAAAGCCTAGGGTTGCATGGGTACAACCCTTTCCATATGAAGTTAACAATGATGACACTAAAGATATCATAGAGGATCTTATGAATGAACCTATCAACCCAAATACACCTTACTTTGGAACCTATGAGGAAGCAAAGAGAAGGATATCTTTGGAAATTGAGATTCCTAAGATATTGAAGAGAGGAAGAAAGAGACTTGATACATTCAAGAAGAAGTATGGAAAGACCTCCGACTCTCCTACCATATCTGAGAGTAAATAGGACATAGTTAAAATAGAGAATATAGATAAGATAGAGGAAATTGAATTTGACAAGGAAGAAACTAATGTTAATCCTCCATGGAAGAAGTGTAAGACAACACCTAGACAGAAAAAGGATAAATGCACTACTCCTATTGTCACCTTGAGAAGATAAAGGAGAAAAATTATACTAAGTGATGATGAGGATGATGATGAAGAAGATACTGCGGTCTTCACTAAACCAACACCCACACTTGATCAAAAGATAAATGACCTTAAAGAAGGAAGAGCCACGAGTTCTTTGAAGTCACCGAGGTATACTTCTAGGATAGAAGAAGAAAAGAAGAAAATAGAGAAAGCAGTGGTGGAGAAGATGGAAAAGTGGAAATATGACCCTTCCAAGTTGAAGAGTTATATGACTTAAGACTTATTTAAGGTAGTATCTATTCCCTAGAAGAATGTACTACAAATTGAAAGAGATATAAGGGAAGAAACATTGAAGCAAGTCATGCCTATAATGAAATGCAAAGAAGTGAAAGAGGCCTTGAGAAAATATGAGAATAATCACACCCCCAGATTCAGGGCATTCCAAATATTGAACAAGAACATAGAAGAAGTAGCTTAGTGTGCCACATTAGTGTGGAAATCAATATTTGAGATAGCAGAAGGCAATTTGAAGGAAGAAGTACCAAGTACAAACCCTCCCGCATAAGGAAATGATGATACTCTACCTGAGGTACAGACTATTGAAGAGTCCAATGCAGAGAAATTGTAGTTGAGGTAATGGCATCACTACCCCAATCTCCTATACATAGTATAGTAACTCCAAGCAAAGACAAGGTTGCAGAATCTACATCTAAATAGACAAAGACTGAGCAACATGATCCTCTTACTACTAAGACATGCACACCTGAGTCATAGAAAGGCAAGGTAGACATTTGTACTATTGATTCATCAGTAAATATTGATCCAACAATTGGTGCTGTAAAGGTCAATGACCTAATTGGATTGAATACTGAAGCAAAGGATGAGGTTGCTAAAGGTAAGGAAATTGTTCCTTCACCAAGTCCTAAGTCTAAGGCAGTAATAACTGATGAGATAGATCTAGAAAAAGAGATTGTGATTCCTAATTGGGATCTATCCAACCTATCTGTAGAGAAAATGGATATTTTGGGAGAACTATGGAAGAAAAGAGCCTCACAGCAAAAACTCAGAAAGGAAAGACAAATGAATAAAGTACTTGAAGATGTTAAAGGCATATTTGTAGATGCATTACAGATTGAAGTCAATGAGAGTGACTCAATAATGGACCAACTTTTTGACATTGTCCACAAGTTCAACACAGATATGAATGGTCAGGAGAAGTTACTTGAGAAGGAAGAGAAGAAATTTGAGAACGAGGTTCTAGAGAACATTGCAAAGAAGATTGAAATTGACCAGGTGTAGCTTACATAGATCATCAGCAATCTAGAAACCACTATGAAAAATGAGGTAGCATTATTTGTAAATTTGAGTGACTCCTCTAACTTTACTATGGAAATAAAGAACAATTTAGCAAAGATCGATGCAGACATGAAGGAAAGTGGAAGGTAGTTAGCACTTGACCCAAGCACCACTTCATGAAAATAAAGTATCTTACTGATTTGTAGGCTAAAGTGTTGAGAGAAGAAGAAAGGATCAGAGAATCTCTTACAACAATCTAGATCCAACTTCTACCACACATGGATGGAATGTAGAAACACATAACACATGCTAAAACTCTCATTCATGAAAACAACTTCTCAGCCGCCGAGCTAATGATCAAGCTATCTATAGAACTACAAGTTGAATTGCACATCTTGGAGGTGCTACAAGACAATTGGGACAACACTCTGTCTCAAATTTTGAAGGTACACAGTGATTTTCTATCCTACTTCGGGATAGCCCTGTAGATGTTATTTTTGGAATTCTTTTCAAAAACAAGGGGGAATTTATCATTGTACAAAGGAAAAAATATCATTGTAAATAAAACTTGTACAATGAATAGTGAAGAAGATATATTTTACAATAACAATTTTGAAAAATAAAAAAATAGAGTCAGTTGGACCCCAGCAGCAGAGGCAGTGTCAAAACCCGAGCAGATAGTAAGGGGGAGTTTTGACATATCAGATACAAAGTTTAATGATAATTGTTTTTGTCACTAATGCCAAAGGAGGAGATTGTAGAACTTATGGAAAGACATATTATCAATTAGTGTCAAAACACTTAGTCATTCAGTGTTACCCGAGTATTCAGTGTTACCCGAGTATACAGTGTTGCCCGAGTGTTCAGCATCACCTGAGTGTTTAGCATCACCCGAGTGTTCAGTATCGCCCAAGTGATAGTTTATCACCCAAGTGAGATTTTATCACCCGAGTAGTCTTTCAGACCTGGGTGATAGTTTGAAGCCGACTTTGCATATATTTTTTAATATAATTTTGTTTATTGCAAGCCGACTTACAAAGTTATTTGTTGGATAAAGATATATATGTAAGACAGTTTTTTTTACCCAATATAAAGAATATGCACTATATATGAATATGATTATGTATGCATAAGGCATGTGAATGGAAGTTTGAATTAAGTGCAAAAGTGTTCAGAACAATGAAGTCTTATCTATCACATTCAGGTGATCAGTTTGTAGACACCCTACAATGGACAGGCTTGTGACTTTACATTTAAAACACTAATTTTCATCTATTAATTAATGGTTTTTAATCATTAATTAATCATCTATTTTCCTCTAAATTCATTCCCTAAATCATCTAATCAAATTCCCAAAATTAATTAAATAATTAATTTTATTTAATTAATTAACCTTAATTGATTAATTACCATTAATTAATTAATTAAATTCAATTTTCTATAGTTTAAATTCAAATATTTAAACTTACTAATTAAATTCTTCCAATTAAATTAATTTCAATTAAATTAATTTAATTTCATTCAATAAAGGAATTCTTAATAAAAAAGAATTCAATTATCTCACATGTTGAAAACAATAATTAAATAAATGAATTAAATATTCATTTATCTTCAAAGAGATAACTTCAGTTAGATCACATGGGTTACTCCACCCATCTCTCCAGTCCACATGGGTAACTTCACCCACCTCTTCAGTTCAAAAAGGTAACTCATAATTAGCTCTTCAGTCAACCAAACTCTATCTCCTCTTTACCAA
>MU225445.1:3270004-3283711 GCA_018584345.1 Thuja plicata
TCCTTTTAATCTCAACCATTCATCTCCCTATCTCTAGGATTGATCTCAACCATTCATATCATCACCAATTCCTATATAATAAACCCTTCATAACCATTTGAAGGATCCAGGATTTCAAGCTCTCGTGTGCCATTACTCCGCCAGTTTGGTTCTAGCATTCAAGTCATCTTGCGATCACACACCCATTTCAATTAGAAACTTCTTGACACTTCTCAAGTCATAGATGCTACCCCACCAATACTGAGCATCAATAACAACATTTCGGAAGAAGTAGAGAGAAACAATAGAAGCTTCAAGCATTGTGGGGTTCGCATTTAGTTGTTTTCCTTTCTCTTGATTGTACATTTTATTGATTACGTTTCATTTTTATTCATTTTAGTAGTATTGTGTATTTGATTTGTATCATTTGTAAAACCTTTTCTACTGACCCTTGCCTTTGGAAAGCTTGGGAACCCACAGATCATGAGAAGAGAGGCGTACATTTTGGTGAACCTGATGTGAGTCAAACAGCCCAAATATCTCTTGCAGATGAAGAACCGGATTGATTAACCATAGTCATACAGTCTTAAATTTAAAAATTTGACTTTTCTTTGAGATTTGTATTATTTCACAGTTGCTGGTATTTTACCACAATTGACTGGTTTAATACCGCAATTGATTGCAGGCTTTCAGAGTATTATTCTGTCTTTTTCAATCTCTTTCTTTTGGTTCTATGCAGCAGTCATCAGATCTATGCTGCAATCGTCAGTATTTTACCACAGTTGCCCGATCCATGCCACAATTGACAACATTTTTTTGCAGTTGCCATTGCTTTATTGCACTTGCAAGAAGTTTTTCGCAATCACAGAAATATTGCACTATCAGATCCAAATTCTTTGTCTATCTGTTGCTAAACTAATATTTTTTCAATTTCTATGTAGGGCCAGGAGAATCACCAAGAACAGAGAAAGGTATGTTTTGGTAAGCATCATTCATTATTTCAAAGTTTCATATACTCTCATTTTTGCAAATTATCCTTTTTGGTACTAACCTGTTTAAAACAAAGAAAACTAAAAGGAATTCATTTGTCGATTTGAGTTTAAAAAGAACAGTGCTTGAAAAATGTATCACATCTCATATTTTGGATTTGGGCTTAAAATTGACGTGAGGATTAAAACTGAACAAAGGCAAAAAATCTCTCGATTTGGTGCATTAAAATTGAACAAGCAATCAACACCTACTTTTGGGGCTTAAAATTGAACATTGGTGATTGTATGGTGGTGTAGCTTAGTTCACACTTTAAACTTTGGAGCTTAATCAATTTACCTTGTGTCTTGAGTTTTGGGTGCACTTGCACAAACTGTTAGATTACAAACCTTCATTTTTTTTTAGAAAGGCTTGTCCGGGGAATGTGCTTCTTCCTTGGAGGATGACCTTAAACTGGTAATCCTTCTGATCAGTATATAAACAAGGCGCAAACCAAAGTTTCATCTTATCTAGCCAAGCTCGGGTGAGGCATGTTGATAATATTCTAGATCAGGTGAATATCCCTAAGGAGCCAGCATGGTCAACTGGGCTCTTAAGTGAGTCACGCACATACAAACTGATTGGAGAGATGCCACAGACCCTTACTACAACCTTGATTAATTAGAGGCCAACCCATTTTACCTCCAAATAGATACCTTATTATAGTGCAAGGGGTTGAAGAATTTCCCCCCAAGATTCTCAACATATGTGTCCCATGGTATTTGTGTAGTGAAAGAGATCTTCACTTCATGGAAACAATACCTGGAAACGACAAAAACACGGGCACCTACATCATGGACCTTCGTGTCCTAGTAGCATGACAATTGTTGTGTGAGCTAATAGAAATTCAAGCATTGGGCCTATAACATTGTATTCTGAAGCCATTAACCTAGATTAATCTGACTATTCATTGTTAAGACCTTGTGATAACCTTGCAACTTGAAAAAGTTGTAGAACATACACAATTTCAGTCTTCATTTCTCAAAACACAGTGTCTATTGTGCTTGTTCCTTTGATCAGTTTTTGAAAATTCAAAAACAAATATCCAAACTGTCAAAACAAGTCAAACGTGTTAAATTCTATGGTTGTCAATGTCAACTGTCTTGCAAATTAGAAGCATTGTTCCAAGAAAATTCAAAATTATCAAGCAGTGATACTTATCCTCTAGTCTTTTTTAGACTGTTCCTCCTTTACCGCAATTGCTCGCATTGTGCCGCAATTGAAGGAAGTTTTCTGCAGTTGATTCATTTATTGCCACAATCATCATGTTTATTACCACAATCGGTGATAAACTACCACAATCGACCATTTATTTTACCGCAATCGGTGAAATTATACCGCAATTGACCAGAGATACTATATTCCTATTTTGACTTAAAACCTTGAAAGAATTCTTCATTTGGTGTCCAAAACTAGTGTCTATCCCAAGAAAACATGAAGAAGATTGTGTGAATCTCTAAACATTAAATATTACCCTTTCTCTGTAAAGCATGATTATTGTCAAAAAAAAATTGTGAATTCAAAAGCTCAGACTCGAAATACCTTGATCTCATCATATCAAACATCATCATCTTTATCAAAGTGACTTTGTCCAAGGCAAAGGTTGGAAAATATTATCTTTTTATCATCACCACTTTGAGATCAAGTAATATCAAAATCTTTCCTTAGAATTACCCTTGTCCAAAACATAACTTGGACTTCCTCAAAATGGATCTTCTTCCTTGTTTTCTTTATATCACTTGTTTTAGTTACAAAACCTAGACCACACTATGTCTGAAACACCTCATTGAGGACCTTACACAAGGTCTAAGGCTAGAACTCAACCTGATGAGTCATATATCAACCACTTCCCCACTTTGGAATACAAGCAAGAGAATGATCCCTTCATGAACACTAGTTCTGCTCTATTCATTGAACAGCCCCGTGGGGCAGTCTTTTTCCAAGGTATCATAGAAGAAGAACTTGAAGATGTGGAGCAAGATGCTTACTCCATAAAAGTAGTTGACACTATTGTAGAGAGGAATCCTGAATGTTACTTGGCCATGCTAATAAAGAATGGAGTCAAACTCCCCGCTGAATTTAGTGTATTGAGTATATGGCCCGAAAACCCTCTCGCAAGTCAAAACACTATTCAAACTATGCTACCTGTTGTGTCTCAAATCTTTTCACCATTGGTTTTTTCCACATCGACACAGACTATATCCAATCAAACCAATGACCTGACCCAGGCCAACACATCTTCTACTCAAAGCATGATAGGCTCGCAACTAAGTGCACCTATGGTCACTAGTATGCCTCCACCTTTAGTCTCATGGCTAGGACAATCAAGCTCTCATACTATGCCTTCCATCCCACCAAACACCAACTATTCTAAAACTATGTCGCTGCTACAGTCAATTCACACTAGTCTTGGGATCAACACCTCATGCCCGCAGGGATCCATCTCTATAGGAACGACTTACAGTCAATGCCTGCCCAAGGCTACATCTTTTCCCATTCTGACACCAATCCAACCCCTGCAACAGCAACCCCAACTTTAGTTGCCTCAAATCCAACCCCCGCAATAGCAACCCCAGCTTTAGTTGCCTCAAATCCAACCCCCGCAACAACAACCCCAGCTTTAGTTGCCTCAATTCCAACCCCCGCAACAGCAACCCCAGCTTCAGTTGCCACAAATCCAACCCCTGCAACAGTAACCCCAGCTTCAGTTGCATCAAAACCAACCTCAGCGATAGCAACCCCAGCTTCAAACCTAACCTCAACAGCAACAATATCAACCCCAGTTTCAATCACAACAACAGACACATCAAAATCCACCATGGGCTACTCATGTCCCTCTAGTTACAAATCACTCAGTGGGGAATCAATATCAAGTCGCTAGGATGAAATCCTATGTTCCTACTCAAGGGACATAGAGGCGCAACCTCATACCCACCACAGCACAAAGGAATGTCCACACACACCAGCCTTAATATCAAATGGACATGTTAATGCAACAAATGCAAACCCTTCAAACCCAAATGATGGATATGCAAGATCAGGGGGAAACTAAATCCTATACTGTAGAGGATTTATACCCATACCCCTTTGACCATTCTCTTCAAATGCCTCCATTCCCAAACCACTTCTCGGTACCAAAATTTGACAAATATAGGGGCAGTACCAACCCTATTGAACATATCTGAGAGTTTTTTTCTAGTTGCATCGAAGTAACTCATGATGAGACATATCTAATGTGACTGTTCCCACAAATCTTGGACGGACCAACAATGGAATGGTTCTCACATCTACCTCATGGCATTCAGTCTTGGGGAGAATTGGCTAAAAAGTTCATAGCTCACTTCCATCATAACATCGAGTGCAAGGTCAGCATCAAGGACCTTTGTGACATTAAATAGAAGGATGGAGAGTCTTTTGTGAAATTCCTACAGAGATGGAGGAAAATGGAAAACTGCATAACATATGATGTGCCTGAACAAGACTTAATAGTCATGTTTGTTGACAATCTAATTCTAGACATGTCATTCACAACAAAGTTACAGTTAGCTCCAAAATTCACACAACTTATCGAAAGAGTTCACTGTGAGCAGAACTTAGTCAAACGAGGAATCCTTGTAGATCCCACACAAATGAATACAAATAAGAATGCAATGGAAAAAGCTAAGTGGTGGAACAAAAAAAAAATGTCACTAGCGATGGTGTCAATGATGTGAAGACATTCAACTACGCACAACCCAAGGTGTCACTGCAAGGAACACCTATGGAAAACCAAAAATGCACAGGGCCCACTCAACAAGAATACACCCAAAACCAACCTCCCCCTATAGAAGCAGCTTCTGTGTCAAACAGTCAACAACATAATCAACGCAAACCATGGTTTCAATTCCAGCAATGAGATTTCATGCCATTAGGAGAGCTGATAGAATCAGCTTTACAAAAGTTGACATAATCAAGCACTATCACTCTCCCAAAAATCAAAGACTTTGAACAAGATGAAAACAAACTGAGGTGGTATAATGACAAAGATTTCTACGAGTTTCATCGGGTGAAAGGGCACAAAACGGCCAACTGCTACCAATTGAAACACACTATCCAAGATCTGATTGACACATGGGTTATCGATGTGATGAATACTCAAACCAAAGGCACAACTGATCACACTATTTTCATTGGTACCTTTCATGATCACAACAAAGGAAAAGCCTCCGGGTCTAGTGGACAAACAAAACAAGTTATCTATACATATGCCAACAATGATAATGTTATCAATTGCCTCAATCCTTCAGATAGCCACGTGGATGCAATCACTATGAAAGACCAAGGTAACAATTGTGCTATAACAACGCGTCATGCTAGAGTCATCTTGCAAGGATTAGCATCCTCACCTAGTGTCTCAGCAAATCCTAAAGCAAACTCAGATCCACAAAAAATCATAGTGGACCAACTAAAGTGCACACCTACCTAGATCCCCATGTTTGACCTATTGCGCATATCTCTACAACATAAACTAGCGCTTGACCAAGCCCTTCAGAATGCAGCTGTCCCAAGGGACATAACACCTGAGAGCTTCCAAATGATGGTCAACCATATAAAAGCTAACAAATATGCCACATTCATAGACTGTGATGTGCCGCCGCATAAACCCCTTCATAATGATCCTCTGCACTTACTTGTCTAGGTCCACAAAAGCGCTATCCGTAGGGTCCTTGTTGATGGTGGAGTTGGGTTAAACATCTGTACTCTAAATTTAATCAAGAAACTAGGCTATTCAGAATAAAGAATTGATGTCACAAGGAGGATAAATATCAAAGCTTATGATGAAGAGGAAAGGTCCTCTAAGGGTATTATCATTCTACCTATTCATATTGGTCCTATGGTAAAAAACACTCCCTTCCAAATCTTAGACCTTGAGTTGGGATACAACATGCTACTAGGGAGACCTTGGATACATGAAATGCAAGATGTACCTTTAACATACCATCAATGCATCAAGTTCCCACACCAGGGAGAGGAGATCATCAAAGAGGGAGGTCCCAATCCCTTCCCATATTGTAATGCAGTCCAAATCAACACTGATAACTAGGTACCATCAAACCAAGATGCAAGCAATCCCAAGGATGTCACACGGGCAGTAGGAAATATAGTCATTAAACAGGATGCAAGTATTCCCTCCTCTTCAAATTCAAATCTTAAAGATATCACACAGAAAGGTGGCAAGATATCCATCACAGACATGGGCTATGGTGAATACAGATATGAAGAGGCTTTTACCATCATGCACATGCCTCAAAGCCCAAGAACTCATGGCATGCCACAACCTGTTATTGCAATAGAAACTCTGCAGTCGGTTCTATTTAGATATCCACCCACAACCTTTGTCCGATGGGGAGACATAGCGGAAGAAAATCCTTTTGAACAAGACATCAATACCTGGTTATACCAACATACCCCTGAGACAATCCGACCACCACTACCCTTGTCAAACTATGGTAATGGTTACACAATGATACAAAGATTTGGGTACGATGGTACAACCAGGCTAGGGGAAAGACAACAAGGCATATTTGAATTTCCTGTCCCACCAGCCTAGAGAAACACGAGAGGATTGGGCTATGGAAAACAAAGCACTAGTCTTGTGATCCAAGAAATTCAAGTCAATCAAGAGCAAATAGCAGAGATGCATCAGGGGCACAACACAGAGCATGTCCTAATAAGAAACATATTAGCATAGTGTTTCCTACCGAAGAGGGAACCACACAATCCTAAATAAACCTACACATAGAAATCGATGATAACCAAGGAAGTGAGACATCAGATGAGTGTTCTATTGAGACTGACTCCCATGAGTATGAGTAGAGATCCCTTCACGACTCTGAATCGTCGATCCCATATTATTCTCCTTGGGTTGAAATTATCATAAATCTAGCAGATCTATTTGACCAAACTGACCATTACCGAATAACCCTGCATAGACAAACATGTCATTTATCAGACCTCAAGTGGTGCATCCACATTGTTAGTGTTTTTTCTTGTTGGCCAAAACATATCATCTTTCACCAGTTCACAAACTGCCTCAACTAGACAAAACCCAACTTCAACAAGGCATAAAATACCTTCTACTCTTCGGGCTCCACAGACCCAGGCGGGTGTACCTTACTTCTCTACTTATGCAAACTGATACAAACACCCAATAAGTAGATTCACTAGTGGATTAAACAGAAC
Organism: Thuja plicata; assembly: GCA_018584345.1. Lineage (NCBI taxonomy): Eukaryota > Viridiplantae > Streptophyta > Pinopsida > Cupressales > Cupressaceae > Thuja > Thuja plicata. Next base: position 3,277,232 of record MU225445.1, read on the forward strand.
AAACATGTCCTGCAACGGGATTCATAACTGAGATGAATCTCTAATATGGGAAACCTACCCACATGCTCAATATATCTTCCAAACTTATCAACAGAAAGGGAAAGTTGATTTGAAAATATTTAGATGCAAGTCTGGTGTAAAACCAGTGCCTTATCCTAGGGTGCGAAGTCAAAATTGAGAAAACATCCACAAAACTTCATCAATTCAAAAACACCTAAAATCAATACCCTACCTTATAGACTTCTATTTTCACTGCAAACACATGATCATCAAATCTATGCATTATTGAAATTCTCAGAGATTATCTAGCCATATTTACTCCCCCCTTGAAGGAAACTTATGTAAAAACTCACAGTCTACCTTGTAAACGACAAACTGGACATTGCCTTACAAATCCAATTCATAAGAATTCCCAAAACACATAGAGACATCAGAATACTTGCAATGAGATTCCAGTTATATTTCATTGATAAAACCTATTTCAGTACACTCAAATTGACACTACATCTAAACTAAAACATCAATTTCATAACAGGACTTGCATTAATGGAACTCAAACACTTGTAGAGCTTAGCTCATGCAAAAAGGTTGGAACCTCTACAGACTAAAAAGAAAGGAGAATAAGAAGAGAAGGGGGAAAACACCAGAAAGCATTACAACTCTACACTTGTCCAACTCTGAACTACTCACTGAATGAGTCATGAAGTCAGGAACAACAAACTTGATCTACTCTATCCCCTTGAAAACACATGAGTCACCAGACATAACAAATCAGATATCTCAAAAATATCTTCCTGGCTCCTGTGAAACTTAAACTGTAAATAACGTGAGCAGATGGCCACCTATGCAAAATCTGATTCCAGAATCGGAATCCTCGCGTCGAGACCTTTCTGGTGGTATATAATAGTCCATAGTTGGGAAGAAAATAAAGCCCCCAACCATTAAAATGGTGTCCCAAGTCTATAACTTTAATATTTGAATTTTCAATATTGTCGAAACTATATGAAAATATATCTTTAATTTTGATTTTTCACTTTGCACGGGAAGGAATTTTGAATAAAATATTCATTTTGGCCTCCTACAGCAGGACCCACATAACACGTGGCAGGCCCAGATTGGCCTGCCTGCCACCTCATCTGCCATTTCATCACTACTCTGTGCTTTGTGCTACGTGGCATCATCCAATTTGCCAACCTATCTTCCTGGGTGCATACATAACCGCCAGCTATATGGCGAATTGGCGACTGAAGGCTCGCCAAGTCACAAAATGGCTAGGGCTAAACTGCCAGAATCTAGCAACTTGGCATGCAGTTAAGTCACTGAATCACCGACATTTGATGTTACACCATCGAGTCTTTAGCAAATTCATGCCTTGCTGCCACGTGGCACTGTCATCCAGTAAGCGTGTCCATCTCCTCCTGCAAAATTTGGTTTAATCAGGTCCATATCTAGCTGGCATGCACCTCTAGGCGGACCCACATGGCTGAGGCAGCAACATAGCCTCTTCTTCCTTCACTTTGCATTCTATGTGTGCGTTGGTACATATAAACGTTAATAAAAAGCCCACTCTTTTCCAATGTGGGATATATGCTTTGCACTACGTTTGGCGCCCAGCCCATTCCTCTTCAAAAAAATGCATGGTTTGTCTGATGTATTACATGTCGGTGCCATTCTCTAATACCATGGTACATATTAATCCTCACAACGTTCATGCCCTCCATAGCCAGTGCTTCCAGCTGCTCAAAACTACAATAGGCCGGTCCCATGGTGCACACCAGTTTTGTCCTTCTCGTGCTTCAAAACCCATTTTATTTCAAGTCGAGTTCAGTCACACTGTCTACCTCAATAATAGAAGAGGGCATTACAAAACTTTTACTCATTATAACACTATTTCTACCCTTCACGTCCTCTATGTCTGAAATAACTACAAATGTATCCATTTCAAGGACCGCAAAAACCTTATTTTTCTTCAGTGCTGTATGGCAGAGTTTCGGTCTATTGGCTGGGAACACTCATTTCCTGCATAATTTAAAGCATAAACCAAAGCTCCTCCAATTCCATGTGAGTGCCATTTCTAAAACGATGATCTCCTCCATATGCTAGGCTGTCTCACATCCTTGCGTGGGCTTCCAATTTCATTGCGCTGGACTGCTCTATGCATGGATTCCTCTGTTTCATCTTTATGTTTTATCAAATTGGCATCAATCTATTTTCTCTTGGATTTCTTATCAATAGATTTTAAGGAAATACTTGGACCTATTCTATGAAGTTGTTTTACCCCGTTTCTCATTTTCTCTTTTCTCCACATTCTCATCATGTTTACCTTGGATCCTTTCTAGAAAAGCTATTTGAATTTTTTCTCTTCAATCAATGATCCTCATCATGTTTTTCTTTCAAACTCCCTTTTTTCAGTGCTCAACCTTTTGAACCCCTTGCCAAATCCACTCTCGTCGAGCTTACTTTCTTTACAAGCCTCATTGTCACCAGCATCAACTTCCTTTTTGCAGGCAGGCCATTGATTTAATTTCTACATAAGCCTTGATTTGAATGTGAAATCTATTCACAATATACACTTCCTTTTTAATTTGCATGAGCCTCCATTTGAAAAATGCTCTCTTCAGAATGCGTGAGATCTCATTGAAATACATGAGTCTCTGCTAACTCACGTTGGTCATTAAAATATGCATTGGCTTCCGACTTAACGTGAGTCCACTTGACACTCACGCTGCCTGCCGCCATTCTATTTCTTTATTATCAAGAGCTTCATTAAGACATTCTGGCTTAAGGACCTTAATTGCAACCTCCTGACCAAGATACATCCCTCAGTAGGGATCCCCACAGGAACCAAGTGCCTTATCCATTGTGAAGCTAGTCAGGTCTAGAGTGGGCCCGGCTAAAAAAATTTTGAATTCAAACACCCGGACCAGAAAATTCTCTAGATGTCCCCAAGACGTCCCAAAATTGAAGAATGAGAAACCCAGATCACCAAAAGATTAAAAAAAAAAAACCTTGTTTTGCAAAAGCACCAAAACCATGCGAACAGGCCCGGAAACTGGCTTCAAAAACTAACACGGTGACCTGATCGGACCCTGCCCTCTAACAGGCATATTCTTTGATGTTTAAAATGTCATTCCCAAAAATAGCATCTCATGACTGTACCCGAGTCAAAAGATATTAATCCTCGAAGTCGGTCCCTTAAATCTATTTTCTGTAAACCAATGTTAAAAGTAATAAACTGCATTTGAAATCACCCTGGCAAAAATACCAAACAGATCCCTGGGAAGCCACAAACTAGCACATAATTTCATTGAGATGTAAAAAACATGATTCAATCATCATCTAGATCTGGGAGTCAATTAGGTAAAAGATATAGCTTCATGAAATTCAGGACTTGTAGAGATAAACCCGGAATACACAGAAAACAATGGAAAGTTTAGTTTGGAAACGCCTTCAAAAATATATCAAATGGATTGGCAGAGACCTCCAACCGGAACTGAAAGTAGAACTTCATGTTTGCAATGCAATGAAACAATAATTTATCTGATAGGTGATACCAGGAAAGAGTTATAAACGAGCAAAGTTTACCTCCAGCAAACTGGTGCACTTCACAATCTTTGCAAACAACAGAAACTGCAAATGGAATCGAATTGGGAAACACACCCAATGGATTCGTCATGAGCTGAAAAATAATAGGGATGAAGTAAAACTTGTCTAAAATGTAGGGAAATGATTAAAATCTCTCTACCAATCCATCAGTGCAAATTATATGATCACGAACAAGGCTCCCAACAAAACTGTGAAAAGGTGAAAATGCAGATTCTAGAAAACACCTCTGGAAGGGGATGAATAAACAGGGTCAAAAATTATCATAGGGACTTGAAACCGGAAATGTAAGTAGTATGGAACATGTAGAACAAGACCCCATACTCATATTTCCATGACATTCTTCAGGGTGTGAAATATAAGCCGACAAAGTACCCCTTTCCCGATGACTTTAACACAGCAATTTCTGCATTTAGGACGTCCTAGAAATGAACTGATGAAAACACATTTCAACATGAAATTTTAGGACTCAGAATCAACCACTAAAAAATATGAAAGGAAATGGACAAATGAATTTTATGAAACCACCCAGAAAACACCTGGTTCCCACATGCATCTTGAAATCAAAATAGTACAAATGCATGCTAATGTGTCCCATTCCTCACAAATTTTTGAGAGTGCCAACAGTGGCTCTATCTGGGGATGTGTGCGCCCCCTGCGGGCACAACAAGATCCTAGAATCACTGGTAGAAGCAGACCACCCCAAAAACACAACCCTCATTTCTTCAACCTCTTCTCAAAACTAGGGAACCTTTATTGAAAGAAACACACCACACGATTGAAAACAAAGAAACTATACAACGAGCACTTTATGTACAAATGGCCCAAAGACATCAAACTGAAAATCACCACTTACCCCTATCAAATATTTGATTTTCATTTTCTTAGATCAAGGGTAAACTGAAAATATTACTTCCGCCAACACAATCAAACATGCTGCAATGACCTGTCAGCACATCATACTGGAAATAATCAACACCATCACTGTCATTAGGAACTTGAAAATCAGTGAAATACGGAAGGTGTTGATCACTATGCAAAAAAAGGTTGTCACACTCTTTTAAAACTCTCACCAGCTGAGGAAGGAAACATCCTGGCTCAATTTCATAGCTTGAAACAAGTTGGTTGATTTTTTCATAACATTTTTGAAAATCAAAAGGGAAATTTTGAAATTCAAACCCTTGTACATCACACAAGTGCTCAAGCAAACCACTATGAACTGAAACTTGTGGATCCAGATTTAGTTTATCCCAAGAGACATTAACATGCTAAATTTGAAAAAGAAAAGACTCATATTCTGCCTGATAACTGACATGTCCTTGCTGATTTTCGTTAATGTCCTTTAAAAATAGAGCATTAATACTTTCTACATCCCATTCCTTGATAAAAGAACATACCTCTGGTTGAAGAAAATGTTCAGATATAAAATTTGAAACCTCTTTCAGCTTCACATGAAATGTTTCACATTGTGGCTCTAACAAGTCAGTATCCAGCTCATTATTCAAGTTACCCTCTTGGCATATTTCTTCCTGACATAATGCACTATTATATGGAAGATTGTTAAAACTATTAACCTCCTCTTGATAAAACACTGATTCAAAACCATTAACAATATCAAAATCATCAGTGTCCACATCAAACATGCTGACTACCATTTTTGGTTCGATTGCAAAGTGAGCCATCATGGTTTCATATTATGGCTTGTAGATGCTCTCATCCATGTTAGGATTAATAACTTCACATGACAGAATAAAAGATGAAAGCATACAAACTGAAAAATCAGTTCTATCCTCATTATTAGCCGAAACAAAGGAATTCATTATTAATTTAGTCAAATCAGCTTTTTCAAAATCATCTTTAACACATGATAATTTCTGGTCCTTCTCACAAGGCTGCCTATAAACCATTTTCTTGTCTTGAAAAAGACCAAGATTGTTGTGGCTCCATGAGTCCTCTTCTTCATCATCAGCACTATAAGAGTTTGATAGGATCTCATCACTTGGGGCTTTATCATCGTCCGATGAAAGATCTGCCCCCTCCTCATTTTTAGAACTTGGCTGCAAACAATTTTCTTCTACAACCTCATAACTAGTAAAACTAGTTTCAAAATTATTAGGTGTGTAACCTTTGTATATGTCTATCTCTGCATCAAATATATTCTGCAATTCTTTGTTAACCATGTCAACTCCCACAAGAGGGACAGCCATATCCTACTGAAAACATTCTTCATTTTGTTCTGAAACACAATTTGAAACATGGTTAGTGAGATCGGCATGGATAGAGACACTTTTACATTGATTTTTTTTTCTTGATACACACCCATTCATTTCATTTGATTCATTATGACAGCAAAGACCTACAGATAGAAATCCTTTGGTGATCCCATATTTCAAGTTATTTTCTATATCCATTGCTGTCATAAAAGCCTGGTGTAAAGTCTTCGGCTCTTTATCTCTTAGTAAGAAACTCATTTTTTTACCAAAAGCACCCAGATAAATTATCAGACATACATGATCATTGGTCCTATAGCTTTTGGGAATATCATTTAAATTTTTGGCGAATCTAATGTTAAACAATGGAACTAACTCTTCCTTTTGAATCTCGATCTCCATCAACTTGTTCAACATAGCATTTGCCCCTATTCTTTCAGCAAACTGCTCCATGAAAGCTGAAATGAAATCTTCCCACGAAGTAATAGAACTTGATGGTAAGGAGTAGAACCATATTTTGGCATCTTCTTTGAAAGTCTGAACCAACAAATTCATGAAGATGTCTTCATGACAAACTTCAAAGTCTCCCATCAGATCAGTAAATTCTTGCAAATGTTTACATGCCGAATCTGATTTTTTCCCTTTAAACTCTGGTAGATGCTTCCTA
>MU225445.1:3294917-3354438 GCA_018584345.1 Thuja plicata
AATTAAATATTCATTTATCTTCAAAGAGATAACTCCAATCAGATCACATGGGTTACTCCACCCATCTCTCTAGTCCATATGGGTAACTTCACCCACCTCTTCAGTTCAAAAAGGTAACTCATAATTAGCTCTTCAGTCAACCAAACTCTCTCTCCTCTTTACCAAATGAAGAGGTGGAGTTTACTGATGGCTTCTCCAGTTCCTTTTAATCTCAACCATTCATCTCCCTATCTCTGGGATTGATCTCAACCGTTCATATCATCACCAATTCCTATATAATAAACCCTTCATAACCATTTGAAGGATCCAAGATTTCAAGCTCTCGTGCGTCATTACTCCATCAGTTTGGTTCTAGCATTCAAGCCATCTTGCGATCACACACCCATTTCAATTAGCAACTTCTCGACACTTCTCAAGTCATAGACGCTGCCCCGCCAATACTGAGCATCAATAGCAGTGTTTCGAAAGAAATAGAGAGAAACAATAGAAGCTTCAAGCATTGTGGGGTTTGCATTTATTTGTTTTCCTTTCTCTTGCTTGTACATTTTATTGATTACATTTCATTGTTATTCATTTTAGTAGTATTGTGTATTTGATTTGTATCATTTATAAAACCTTTTCTACTGACCCTTGCCTTTGGAAAGCTTGGGAATCCACAGATCACAAGAAAGAGAGGCGTATGCAGTTATATTCAAAGGATCTTATTCAGCAATCACACTTGCACAGAGAAGATCATCAACTGGTTCATTCTCATAGGTGGATCAGCAAAATCCTTTAACAAGGTGGACCTAACAGTCCTTTCTTTAAATCTCTTAACCAATTTGCATTACTTATTGTATTGTACAAAATCATTTAACAAGGTGGACCTAACAGTCCTTTCTATGCTCCTAACAGGGCAGACCATTAGAAGTGGTCATTGTAAGCTCTAACAGGCTAAATTTATACTGCAGTACTAAATATTGTGGGTATCATCCCCACCCTAGTTTTAATTTCTTTTGGAAGGTTTCTGGGTAACCAAATATTGTGTTATGTGTTCTGTATGATTCTTTACTTTCAAGTTAAATGTATGCAAACAATAAGTTAATCTAATTGTGGATTAAAATGATTAAGTTTTATTGGTTCCTAATTCACCCCCCCCCCCTCTGAGTCAGTGGGCACATCCTATAATTCTAACAAGTCGAGAGTGGGATGCACTAAATTTTTATATTGCAAATAATATTGATTGGATGACAGTATAGATTGAATGATGTCAACATTATGGTTGCACATTAACATGGGAAGGTGTGGCTTCATTGGTTAAAGAAGCTCATTGTAATGGAGATTCCAATGTTACGCCAATGGAACTTGATTTAGCATATGGTTTAAGAGATAAATAGGTATGTATAAATTTATTAATCACCCATATGTTTATCAACTCACGATGCAATAATTTTTATGTGTTTGACATATTGTAGGTCAAACACCACAATTCTATGTGCTACAATGGTCATAAATTTTACATCAAAAGGTTGGATGACACAAAGAAAATTTTTGATTATGGGATAACTAAATTATTTGAGGTGACTAATATTTCATCTAGAAACAACATACATCCTTAAAGTCTCAATATCGATACTGTGAAATTTTGGATGATATACTTGAGTGTGACTCTAATTCCTTCAATTTAGTTATGTTCATCATCAAATGGTATAGACTATGACTAAATCAAAATGATCCTGATAGAATCTTTATTGAACATGATAATAGATTTACAACATGGTTAATACAAGGTCATTTGTTCCAGTTGGGGATGAGCCCTATATTCTTCCAAGTCAATGTGAGAAGGTATTTTACTTAGAGGTTCAACATAAACCGGGTTGGTCATTTGTTGTTAGACATGATCCAAGAGGAAGGTTGATAAAGCATAATGTTATGGAAGAAGAAGATACCAAAGAAGTAGAAGATGATCATAATTGATAGTTAGTCGATGATGTTCCTAAAAGAAATGTTCATGAAGAAGAATATGATGATGTTACAGCTGCTATTGACGATGACGACGACGATGATGATAATGATGATGATGATGATGATGATGATGATGATGAGTTGGATGAAGAAGAATATAAATGACATTAATGAAATGTATGAGGTATGCGATTAGTATATTATCTATTTAATATTGATTTCTTGATAGAAATTTATTTGACTTACATGGTTACATAACTAATTCATCTTTTTTTGAATTATAATGCCATTACATAATTAATTCATGATGTAACTTTTAATGTTTTTAATTCATGTTCCACCTCTAGAAGGTCCTAATTATACTAGAACCGTACCATCCCAAGGAGATGGAGAAAGAGAGTTTTTATTTATGTGATTTTTTTTAAAAATTTGTGTTTATTTATGGAATGTGGACTATTTATTAGCTATGTGATGGATGGCAATTTAAAATACATATGTGATGGATTACATGTTTATGATGATACATGTGACATTTTTTGAACTTTGTGTTTATTTATGGAATGTGGAGTGTTTATTAGCTATGCGATGGATGGTGATTTATGATGCATATGTGATGGATTACATGTATATGATGATACATATGTGATTCTTATGATGCTAAATTATATATATGATGATACATATGTGATTCTTATGATGCTTATGATACATATGTATTTATTGTTTATCAAATTACAAATGTAATGCTTATGATGCTCAATTATTGGTGTTGATTTCATGTATATATTTTGTGTAATGCTGTCACCCTTGGTGGAAACAGGTAATTGACTACAAACATTGTCAACACTTTTTTGAGGCTCTTGCACAGTCTATATAAAGTAAAGGTAAGGAATAAAGAAATATACAATGATTATGATCACTGTATATTGTTCATGTTGTCTACTATGTAATTTTTAGTACATGTATCATGTAATTTTTAGCTAACATAAGATAATTGGATTACATATGCAGAAACCTGAACCCATTTCACGAGGATCCTATACAATCTCATGTTTTGACAGGTATAATTCAATACACCCTATAGAAACAGTTTATTTAATACAGTTATCAACACTTGAGGCCCCAATTGGACTTATTCAAATTTTAATCTCGACATCAACTTTAGAGCTGACTTCTTCATCAATGTTACCCTCATCTACAAAATATATCTCTCATTACCAACTATCTCTCTCATATTATGGAGTGCAGGTACCACCAAACATGTATTTTTCAGATGTGTCTTCCTCGAGTGAGGGAAATGTAGGAATAGAAGATGAAAGTGGGACATATAGTAGGTCTAAAATAGGGAGATTGACTAGAGGTCAAAAGATTAGAAGAAAATTTAATAAATGCATGGAATTTTTCCTTACTCAAGAGGGGTCATGTTATTATGATGATGAGACCAAATGTAACATCGAGGTTCCTTGAGGTACAAACATCTATAGAAACAACGAGCACCCAAGGAACTTCCTCCAATAAACACTTATTTTTGTGTTAACAAGAGGATATATCACATAGCATCATCGTCATTACATGGTGTGGGCCTATTTTCCATGGATGAAATAAAGTTCTATTACAACAAATTTAATGAATTAATGGAGTATGTTGGACCTTGTTACAATTACAAAAATTGGATACAGATTATTTGATATAAAAAAGTATGCGTAGGTATGCTGATGGGGAGCTCCCACTCCTAGATCTTTCTTTCTCTCTACTAGACCTTCTCTTGATCTTTCTTAGGGTTCCTATCACCACCCTAACTACAGGATTCCTATCTGATCCTCCAACTCACTAGGAGCTCTCCAACAAGTTCAATTCCTCACTAGATCCTTCTCCATAACCCTTCACATTCATGGCTTGACTTGGTCATCTATTCTCCCAACTATCCCATATTCTTATGGATTGGATTCCTAACTTCTTTTAGGTCTCTTCCAAATCCTCTAGATCCAATCTTTTGGATCTTTCACCCTATTTCCAATCGGGTTCAAGATTTCTAGTATTCTACGCCTTGTAGCCTTTTTAGGCCCATTAGCCCTCCTGAACACTGAAAAATTAGATTTCCTCTCAAAATACCTTAACACCCTTGGACTCTAAATACATATTCCTTATGGTTTTTTCCTAGGCTCAAATATTTTCTAGGTCTTTATTTCCCACCTTGTCTATACAATGGAATTTCACCAAACCCCTAAAATTGAGGGTTTCTAGGGCATGAACACTGGTTTGGTTTCTTGGCTTTCTTTAAATACACTAACAACCTAATCTACTCTTCTCCTTCCATAAACATGTCTATATTAAATTCCCCTACACCCCTCTACCAATTATTTTCACACACCAATCACCAAGAAAACTTAATTGCCTCTGCTCTGTTCAGTTCCCCTAGCCATAATAACCAGTACTCGCCTAGGGCTTGAATGTTCTCATGCCATCCCTAAACATACACACTCCACACACCATATGTACATTTTATATACAAGGATTTACTTGATTCCAAGTGGTCATAGGACTTTGGACCATGAGAAGTCCAAGAAAAGCCATTATCTACATGACTGGTCCAAAACTGGACAGTGAACCAGTGAAACCTAAATAATTCACAAAATGTTAACCAGCATGAATAAAAAATCAAAATAATGCCACAGGGACTAAAAAAATAACACACAAAATACTCTCAATGCATTAATTCAACCCATTCAATCCATTAAAGTAGTGGATGATGGCTCTGTCTATAAAATACAGTGTAAAACCTTACTTCTCCACAAATAGTCCATACAAAATGAACTCCAACTGTCAATTTAGGGTTTGTTCCACCTTATATATCTTATTCCCACATGTCTAGACCCTTATGTTAGGATTTAGGCATAATTAAAGCTGATTCCTAAAAACTAGGAAATTTTGTCATGACGACTTTACAAAGTTGCAAAAGTTGTCATGACAACTTTTACATCTTTTGTCAAAATGACATTTTCCCAACTCCAATGGCCCAAATTGGTCCTAAAACTTATCATATTACATTAAAAAAATTAAAACATTAAATCCTTGAATGTCACTCCATTTTGGAGTTTTGGTCAACCCTTTGACCATTTGGTTGACTTCTAAGGATATAGACCCCTAGATGCAACTTGACCTCAACAACTACCAAACCCTAATCACTACTAACCCTAAACACACCTTAGACACACTTGGGACTTTATAACATATTCCTTATTCACTGATGGTTGGCCAAACCAACCTACAAGCCAAAATGACTAACAAGATGTTTTAAAGACTTGAGTGTGCTCTTGCATCATCCACCCCCTGCAACAAACAAGTTAGTGTACCTATGGTGTGAGGAACTCCTCACTGATTCCATTCTTTTTGAATTCACTCTCAACTCTCCAAGTGGCTTCTCACTCTAGTTGCTGCCTCCACTTCACTAGATCTTCCATATAGATCTTATGCCTGGTCTGCATCTTCACTCTTGAATCCAATATCCTTTCATTTTGTGGTTTGATCTGATCTAGAGTCTTGAACTCTCTCACATCCTTATTCACTTCAATATTGTACTGTACTTCATCCATTTTTGGTCCTTTATACTTTTTAAATTTCTTCACATTGAAGATTGGAGAAATTGACATCTCCTTGGGTAGCTCCACCTTATAGGTGTTGGGTCCATACTTGGTCAACACCTTGCAAGGCCCAATCCTTTTCATCTGTAGCTTACTAGGTATCCCCTTTTGTAGTATATCCTTATTCAAAAATACCATTACTAGATCACCTACTTCAAATTTTATATCTCTTCTTCCCTCATCCCTCTTGGCTTTCAATTTTTGATTGGCCTCCATTAATGTCCTCCTAACCTGTTCATGTACCACTCTCATTGACTGATAGAAATCATCAGCATGACCACTAATGCCTTCATAACTTTGTAGGTCTCTCAATTCAAGTACACCCCTTGGGTGTAACCCATTAACAATCTCAAATGGGCTCTTACATGTGGTCCGATTTGTGCTATCATTGTAGGAAAATGTAATGCCCAAAACTTACACCTAAAAATGCAACAACTTTTTTTTAAATAAATATAACATACCATTTTAACCCAATCAGGAATTCATGGTTCTAATAATTATAATATTTATCAATAGCACAAGATGGAAATGGAGCAACTTTAAACATTATCCTTTAATAGTATTCAAATGACAATCATACGAAGATGTTGCATACCTGAGCTTTCTCCCTTGCATGTGTATCATATTCTTCTTGCCTCTCCATTTCCCGCATCTTAATATATTTCCACACAACTAGATGCATGATGTTAAATTCATTTCTGATTACATACATGATCGTAAGATGAGCCACATCAATGAATTAGTTAAATAACTATGAGATATTTAAAACTAGATTCGTAAAGAGATGCAAACTATGCAAACATTGGGAAGGGCACAAGTTAAAGGGATAAATAATAAGCACAAGACCTAAGGGCCAGACCTAATGCCTTGGGGGCTCATCGTAGATGGCCTTGCCTACGTAACTCGCAGAGACATCATAGTTCGGGTTTACAAAACTTAATCCAATTCATACTAGGTATTCCTTAATGGTGTACAAATCACTTTAGAAATCAAATGTGGTATATATTAGGGAGTATGAATAAATGATATATATATATATATATATATTTTCACTTGGATGACAAATTAACAAGATATATATTTGAGAGAATTTATGATAATATAACAAGAGAAAATCAATATAAAATCTACAATGTTCATTCTGTTTGACAATAGGATAAATCTAAAGATTGTCATACTTTTAGATTGAATAGGTAAGTAAGTATGTATAAATGAAATAAATGGTCTCAACTTAAGATTACTATACTTCTCTTAATTGTAAATATTCTTCCCGAGATATCACTTTCTCCCAACTTTGTCCATATTCTTTGGTCAAATATCTCAACAAATTGCCAAGTACCTTGTTGATCACCTTTGTGTAGTCATCCATTTGAGGATGATAATCTAAGCTATGTGACAAGTTGGTTCCTAGCCTTCTCCAAAGTGTCTTCCAAAAATGTCCAATAAACTTCACATCCCTGTCTGCAACTATGCTTGTTGGCAAGCCATGTATCCTCACTATCTCTTTAAAGAAAAAATGGGCAATATGGCTAGCATCATGTGTTGTCTTGCATGGGAAAAAATGGCTCATATTTCTAAATTTGTCTACTACCACAAACACATTGTCTAAACTAGTAGGTTTCCTAGGTAGTCCCACAATGAAATCCATACTGATGCAATCCCATGGTCTACTTGGGATGGGAAATGGCTAATATAAGCTTGTATTTGATGAATTTCCTTCATCCTTTTGACACACCCCACACTTCTCTACATATATCCTTATATCCCTCTACATTTTTGGCCACCAATAGAACCTCTTGTTGATAATTAGTGTCCCACACTTAGTCATTTATCTAGGCAGGTTAGCTTGACATCACTGTGACCGAGCTATCTAGTGTAGGCCGAGCAGTAGTCATTGTCGAGTAGATAGTAGTTGTCAAGTTACACAAAAGTCAAGTGAAGTTGATTCGTCCATGTCAAGCACTAGAGTCTTCATATGTCAAGAAAGATAGTTTTTTCATACATGTCAAGGATGGCACAAAATTGAAGGTAAACTATTTTGGGCCGACTTATTTGAGTATTCAATGGAGTTAATTACACATTAAATCATTGATCCCAATGCGTGGCATGGAACCAATCATAAAATTGGAGTGCCCAAGCGGATTTAGTATTTGATCTTGATCATTGATCTAGATCTAGATGCCATATCCATAAGGTATATAATATTGCTTCTTACCCTAATTCTGTAATGAGTGTGTGCATACATGAGAGATGTGTGAAGGGTTATTTTTGAGTGAAGAAGCATAGATCTAGCATAGTAAAATAGCAATGAGTAGAAGAGAAAATTTATATCAGATTATTAGATCAGAGAAGGTATTGGAGAGAGGAGATTCATCATCAGCATCTGAGTGAATATCGAAGGATCAGATCTTGAGACATTCTAACAGGTGTATCAGGTGAAATCTCTTAACAGAGTGGTTCTAACAGACCTTTCTAAATCTCTTAGCCAAGTGCTTACTTTGTTGTAAGTTGAAATCCTTTCACAAGGTAGATTGTAATGATCTATAACTCTTAATCGAGCGGACCTTTAACCAGGTAGATCATCAAGTGTGATCAAATTTTGTAGCCTTAATAGGCACACTTTATTGCTGCATTTGTGAATATTTTGTGGGTGTCATCCCCACCCTAGTTTTACCTTCTTGGATTTCTGGGTTACCAAAATTATGTGTCTTGAGTTTTTTTTTTTTTTTATGGATGCTACTAGTTGATAGATCAATTATATTTATGCATGGTTGTGGATCGGTTTGTTTTAAGAGGTAAAACTTTAAGATCTGATTCACCCCCTCCTCTCAGTATCTTGCTTTCCCATCTTGTATTTCCAACAATTGGTATTAGAGATGAGTTCTCCTATAAAAATATTTTAATCAGCTTGAGAGTACAGATCTTGAGATGGAGGTTTACAAATTGTGAAAAGTCATTGAGAATCAAAAGATTGATATTCAACTAGCATTACATCAGCTTAAAACAACAAGACATGAATTGAAGAAGTCCTTACAATCAAGGAAAGATTTGGTCAAAAAAATGAATGACACTCATTATCAGGAAGAAGAAACTGCAAATCTATTTTAGAATGGAATCTCTACTGAGAGAGATGCAGCAATTTCAGATCTACTGGAAATGAACAATACATTGTGTGAAGAAGTCAAAAACCTGAAATGAGAACAAGAAATGAAAACAGTAAGACTATGGGAAGTAGTGGAACAGAAGAAGAAAGCTGGAGATGACAAGGCTATGGTTGATGAAGAAAAAATATTGATGACTATCAGAATTGATGAAAGGACACATGATGTACAAATTATGACAAACAATCAAGTTAAAATGGTGAATCAACTGCTACTTGTGAATCAAGAGATCAATAGGAAAGACATGGAAATTGTGAATCTGAGATCTGAGAGCAGTCAATTGAAAGATGAATTGAGATCTGAGAAAGAACTTAATGAAAGATTGAACAGACAAAATGAAGATTTGAATCATTTTTAAAATTTGATGGAAGCATCAGGAAGATCTAAGGATTCTTCTAGATTAGGTCATACCGAACAAAAAACATCTACTAAGAAAGGAGAATCATCTAAGACTGGTGAAAAGAGGAATGCAAAGACAAAGAACAACAATCCTGTATGTTACCACTGTGGAAAACCAGGACACACAAAAAATATCTTCCAAACCATGAATGGTAAGTCCAATCCTAAACCTAAGTTTAAAGGTCATTTCTTTAACTGTAAGAAGTTTGGACACCAGGCACATGCATGTTGGGCAAAGGAAAACAATGCACCTCCCACACCTAGATTCAATGGGTATTGTTATAACTATTAGAAATTTGGACATAGAGCACAAGATTGTAGATCTAATGCTAAACAACAATGGACATCAAAGACACAAGAAAAAGCACCAAGGAAAGGTAACACTTATAACTGGGATTACAACACATGGCATAGCTATCATTACTGTGGTGAGTATGGGCATGTTCCAGAAAATTGCATAAAGACACATTTAAGAGGAAAATATAAGAGTTGGATGAATGGAAGCCTAGTTTGTTATAATTGTCTAAAAATTGGTCATACTAGGAGAGAATGCAAGACAATGGTACCTGCTCCTACTATTGAGCATATTAGAGCACAGATGAACCAAACACAGACAAGAAAAGTAGAACCGTACAACAATGAAGCTACTATAGCCAAGGTCACCCAATCCAATGGATCAGGTGATCACACCATCACAAACTAAGAAAAAGAGGTATGTGAGGAACTCCATTTATATTTCTTATCTTTCATCAGTTCCTAACATATAAAAATACAAAATTCTATATCTACATATGTTAAGATGCATCAAGACATATTTTGAGACATGTATCGAGAAAATTCATACGCACTATAGGTGTTGAGAAACAATATTATTGTGCACTAAAATTGAGTTTCCTAGTGTATACAGAGTTGATATGATTGACTAAGTAAGTTTTGTTTGATGACCGAGTATGAGTTGTGACCAAGAGGTAGGCAAGTTTTGTGAGTCAGCTGAGGATAACTATTTGGCACTCACTCAACGGAAATAACATTTAATGCTAACCTAATTTTCAACCGGTGGAACCTATATATAGGACAGAGCTGTTCATTTTCATTCTCACCACGCAATTAAGAATTTCACAGAGTGATTGAACATTTGTGAACTTGATCACAATAAAGTTATTTGAAGATTTCTACAATGTGTCGTCAACCACCTCTTTAGTGGAAAGTGTGAGTTTTGATACCTGCCAAGGTAATCTATTCATAATATTTGAAACACTATTTTTAGAGACAATGGCCGCAATTTCTTCCACACCAGCTAAGAAAATGGAGGAGTTGATAAAATTTCAATTAGTTAGGAGTGACACATGTACGCCTCCTAATTTTTGGGCAGTTCTTGAAAGAACTATCCAAGGTGATATGACCGAAGCCCTATCATTGATTCCACCAAAGGTTCTTATGATTCATGATATTAGATCATGTTATATGTGCAACGTGAGTGAAATTGGGGATTATCAGCTAATACAATCCTATGGGAAATTGTGTGTAGATGAAGCCCTAAAAGTTGAGCATAAACATCTAGTTGAGAAAGGGTTAACTCGTGCTCTAGATTTTCTGAGAGTTTTTAGAATAGAATGGATTAAGATTGTTCTTAGCCATGTACATGATATGAACATTTGGTTGGATAATGGACTAGTTAAGATCACAAAGGAAATCATCAATCGAGTAACTGGTTATCCAACTATCAAAAAAAAAAGAACCATGAGATGTCAGAGTAAGGAGGATATCGAAGAAAACACCGGGGCTGTTTGGAACAAAAGAGGGATGACAATCTCTACTATCATAGATTTGGAGATCAATTTTGTAGTAAGGGTCATAGCTCACAAATTTTATCAGTCAAGCTGAATGGATAGTGTCCCATGTATTGCAGTCAACCATGCATGGAAGATTGTGAAGAAGGACCATACTTATGACCTTGCCGAGCTTCAGTTGACACAGCTGGCTGAGAAACTTTCTTCAATCAGAAAGGTGAAGAACTCAATGTGTAAGTTTGGTTATATGCTAGTTTTCATATTTTTCTATATATAGAATAATTTTCCTACCTTTGGAGATATTGTGTAGAAGATAGACTGACCAATTACACAAAAAATAAATGTACTTATTCAGTAGTTAGGTAGTAGTTTTAACAATTTAATGGGAACATATTTTGTTGAATTTAAGAAAAAGATGAAATTCAGAAGTATAATTCCCAGGTCACTAGTTGAGAAACACTATGAGGACATTTGTTTCCTATTGGATAAAATTTTTACCTATGTTCAGTAAGTAGTACTGAGGGTATCATGGCTAAGGCATTACATTATGAGGTGAACATTAATGAGACATCTGTAGCTATAACAACTCTATTGACAGAGGAGATTGACGGTTCAGCCAGATGTTTTGGCAATTATGAGGAAGCTATGTCCAAAATCTCTATGGATTTGAAGGATGGAACAATAGAGAGAAAAAGGAAAAAGATTATCAAAGAGTTGAAGAAGATGATTGGAATTGAGGGTGATGAAGAAATAGAGGATGCACCTTTAGGTTTTTCAACACGTTAAGGAGAAAATATGACTAGTGGAGATGAGGAGAGTGAACCTGGAGAAGATGTCACTGAGAAAGAAAAAGGAAAGAAGCCAGCGGTTGCCAAGGAAACTAAAACAAGAAAATCCAAACCTAAGGCTACCCCTCCTATTGCAAAATGGCCTAGGAATAGGGCATCAATTGTTTCATCTCTTTCCAAGAAAACAATTGTATATACAAAGAAGAATGTTGGAGAGAGCAACTCAGGTAAAAGAAAACAAGTTGAAACAAAGGTTGTGCCAAGCCAACCAGAGAAGAGACTGAGGAGGAAGCTGATCTTGCAGCATGAAGATGATGAGGATAAGACATATACATATGAAGCTAGCAACATACCTACAACATCACATAAACCACCGATAAATATTGATGAGGTATGTAAGAACATTAGAAGTACAGTTGGATTCAAATTTACTATGTATGAGAAGAAAAGTATAGAAGATAAGCATAGGATTCAACAGGAATGAATAGACATGATGGGCACATTTAAGATGACACCTGTAGAGATAGGAGACCTTGTCCCTACAGAACTATATGATATTTTATCACAAAAATGGCAATATGCATTGATGACCGAAAGATAGATAAGGGAAGGGACATTAGCTAAGGTCACTCCTGGATTAACAAAGAAAAAGATAGGAAAATTTATTGAACAATATCAAAGGAAGGTTATTCCCAAACTTAGAGCCTATGGAATTCTAAAAAATGATGTTGAAGGAGTAGTCCAACAGAGCACTCAAATTTGGAAGGTGAATTTTGGGCTATTAACTAAGAAGGAAAATAAGACAGGTGAAGGCATCTCACAACAGATGGAATCGGAAGGACAGATTGCTACTGGGAAAGTAGAGACAGAGAAAATAGACAAAGTGCCAACTATAGATCTCACACTGGATAGTCCCATTGTCACTACACTTGAAGATAATAATAATTTGGATGCTGAGGATCATAATGAGCCGAAAGATACAGGCAGGCAATCGCATATTCAAGAAACAGAGGCCGAGATAGACAAAGTAGAAGAAAAGGAGGTAATAAATGATAATCCACCTATGTTAGAGGTTGTGAAAACATGTTTAGATGGTAGTAACAATAAGATGGAAGAAATGATAAACAAGCCTACAGAACAAGAGGCTATACAAGTGTTGGTAGAGCTGCCACACTCTGTACCATCTACTCCAATATGACCCAAAACTGATAGTATACCTGATCAACAGGTGATCATTACTCAATTGAAGACAACAATTGAAATTAGCATTAATAAGGTAACAGATAATGAAGAACCTAAGCTGAGTATCAGCTCACCAGAGCTCAAGAAGAAGAAGTCACATAAGAAAAAGTCACCAAGCCTAAATGTCACATTGGATGAAGTTATTATGATTCCTAAGTGGGATCCAAAGAACTTGACATATGAGCAGATTTAGACTCTACAAGACCTATTTAAGAGGAAGAAGAAACAAGAGGAAATGAAGAGGGATCATCAATAGAAGCAAATTTTACATGAAATAAAGGATATTTTTGTTAATGCTTTTGATATGGAAGATATAAATGAGAAAACACAAATTTTGGAACAGTTGGTTCACATTGTGCAGAAAGTTAATGATGAAATTATTGAGGCAAATGAAAATTTGTTACAATGGTCTGAGAGAAAATTTGAGTACAAAGTTTTGAAGAAGATATCAGCAGAGATTTCTATTAAACAAGTTGAACTTTCTTCTCTTATTGATATTCTTGAGGAAGTTGCAAATAATGTTTATTCTTTATACAAAATTTTATGTGATGTAGAATTATTTATAAAGGATAATCAACAACTTTTTGATAAGTTGTAATTAGATTTGAAGTCAACATGTAGTTCATTGAGCATGGATGCTAGTTCCAGCTCCATCCATTTTGATAAGTTGACTCATACTCAGAGGAGATTATCCAAGATTATGGTTGAAGATGGTAGAATTAGGGAAAAATTGATAACTATTCAGATTCCCTAGATACCTCATCTGGAGGTTATTAAGAAGGCACTTATAGCTGCACAAGAATTAGTCAAGAGAGATTCTCATCTCTTTACTGCAGATAGTTTGGTAAGTCTAGCTGCCGAGCTAGAAATTAAGTTACAAGTTATGAAGTTGTTAAGGAAAGTTGGGATACAACACTTGCATTGATATTACAACTTCATAAACCATTTTTGGATAATTATAACTTAACCCCTACAACTATCAATGAAAAAAACAAGGGGGAAACATAAAAGGAAACATAAAAAGATGTGTAGAAATAGGCATAATTTTGTTTTTTAAGGCATGTATACTATGTAAATATTGTATGCAGTCCAAAGTATAATCTTAGGGGGAGTACATTTTGTAATTGTGTGGATGTAAAGAAATGATCAGTGTTTTTGCCACTAATATCAAAGGGGGAGATTGTTGATCTCTAAGTTTTGTTGATCATTAGTGTCCCACACTTAGTCATTTATCTAGGTAGGTTAGCCGGTCATCACTGTGATTGAGCTATCCAGTATAGGCCGAGTAGTATTCATTACCTAGAAGATAGTATTTTCCAAGTTACACAGAAGTTGAGTGAAGTTGATCAGTCCATGCCGAGCACCAGAGTCTTCATATGCCGAGCAAGATAGTTTTGTCATACATGTCAGGGATGACACAAACTTGAAGGTAAACTATTTTGGGATGACTTTTTTGAGTATTTAATGTTTTCAACAGAGTTAATTATGCATTAAATCATTGATCCCAATGTGTGGCATGGAACCAATCAAAAAATTGGAATGCCCAACCGGCATAAGTATTTGATCTTGAACGTTGATCTAGATCTAGAAGCCAGATCCATAAGGTATATAAGATTGCTTCTTACCCTAATTATGTAATGAGTGCGTGCATACATGAGATATGTGTGAAGGGTTATTTTTGAGTGAAGAAGCATAAATATAGCATAGTAAAAGTGCAGTGAGAAGCAGAGAAAAATCATATTAGATTATTAGATCAGAGAAGGTATTGAAGAGAGGAGCTCTGTCATCAAAATCTGAGTGCATATAGAAGGATTAGATCTTGAGACATTCTAATAGGTGTATCAGGTGAAATCTCTTAACACAGTGGTTTTAACAAACCTTTCTAAATCTCTTAGTCGAGTGCTTACTTTGTTGTAAGTTGAAATCCTTTCAAAAGGTAGATTTTAATGATTTGTAGCTCTTAACTAGGAAGACCTTTAACTAGATAGATCATCAAGTGTGATCAAATTTTGTAGCCTTAACATGAACACTTTATTGCTTCAGTAGTGAAGATTTTGTGGATGTCATCCCCATCCCAGTTTTACCTTCTTGCGTTTCTAGGTTACCAAAATTTTGTGTCTTGAGTTATTTATTTTCTGTTATTGGTGCTACTAGTTGATAGATCAATTATATTTATGAATGGTTGTGGATCAATTTGTTTTAAGAGGTAAAAGTTTTAAGATCTTCTTCACCCCCTTCTCAGTATCTTTCTTTCCCATATTGTATTTCCAACACCTCTCCACTAGATCCAAGGTCTTGTTAAATCCAAAGTGTCCACTTAGACTCCCATTATGCTTTTCTTGTATGAGGTTCTTGCTTATGGACTCCCTTGGCACACATAACTATTTCCCTTTGAACAAAAATCCATTTTGTAGAGTATAATTTGCATATTCACTGTTAAAGTGATTCTCAAATTCTTTGCACACCTTGTAGATCACTAAGAAGTATGCATCTCCTTCATAAAGGTCCTTAAACCATTCTACTCCTATACTCTATAACTGAATCTCTTGTATTGTAAGCATCCGTCTACTAAGGGCATCTGGAACTTTGTTTTTCACCCCCTTCTTATGCTTAATAGTGAAGGTGTATGACTGCAAAAACTTCATCCATTTGATATGCCTCAAACTAAGTTTGTCTTGAGTATTGATATAACTCAATGCTTGGTTATCTGTAAAGACAACAAACTCTTTAGGCAATAAATAATGCCTCCATTTCTTTAAGGCTTGTACAAGAGCATATAGCTCCAAGTCATAGGAAGAGTACCTAGACTTTGCCTCATTCAATCTCTCACTAAAGAATGCCACATGCCTACTTTCTTGGCTTAAGATAGTCCCCACTGCTATGCTGCTTGCATCACACTCTACTATGAAAGGTTTGTCAAAAATTGGTAACAAAAATTTAGGTTGAGTGGCTACTTCTCTTTTCAACCTTTCAAACCTCTCATTAGTTGCCTTGGTCCATACAAATTTGGTTTTCAATCTGCCTTTAATGGTCTCTAGGACTGGAGCACAAATTTCACTGAATCTCCTAATGAAATTCCTATAGAATTGTGCTAACCCATGGAAGATCCTAACTTCAGTCCCTATCTTAGGAGTAGGCCAGTTTAATGTGGCCTCTAATTTTTTATTATCTATTTTCAAGTCACCTTGGGAAACTGCAATTCCTAGGTAGACTAGTTCCTCCTTCATGAACTCACTCTTTTGAAGATTGATGGTGAGCTTTTCCTCCTATAACCTCTTCAATACTAACTCCAAGTGCTTGATATGATCCTCCTTTGTCTTTCTAAAAATGAGGATGTCATCTAAATAGACAACTACAAATACACCTATGTAGTCTTTCAAGACCTCATTCATCACCCTCATAAAGGTACTAGGTGCATTGGTAAGCCCAAAGGGCATAACCAACCATTCATATAACCCCTTTGTAGTCTTAAATTTTGACTTCCACTCATCACCTTCCTTCATCCTAATTTGGTAGTAACCACTTTTCAAATCAATTTTACAGAAGTACTTAGCAGCCCCCAAACAATCCATTAGATCTTCTATCCTAGGAATAGAAATTCTATATCTAATAGTGATCCTATTTATTTCCATAGAATTAGTACAAATCCTCAACTTACCTCCCTTCTTAGGAGTGAAAACCACTCAGACAACACATGGGCTTATGCTCTTTCTAATCAACCCCTGGTCCAAAAGTTCTTATACTTGCCTGGATAGCTCCTTGTTTTGCTCAAGTGTCATTTTATATGCAGCCTTATTTGGAAAGGATGCTCCTAGTACAAAGTTAATTTAATGACTTATATCCCTCTTTGGTGGTAGTGTAGCTAGTGTACCCTCACATATTATGTCTTTGAACTGATCCAACAATTATTTCACTTCCTTTGGCATAGGTACTTGCTTATGAGTCTCCTCCTCCTTTGGATTTAACATTATTGCATAGCCAATTCCTTCCTCTTTCATATCCCTTAGGAATTCCTTCCCACTCATCAACAATGTACTAGATTTTGTCTTCTCCACTATGTCTTCCTCTAGCAGAGACTGAATTTTGAAAGTTACCCCATTTTTCTTGAAGGAGTACTTGTTCTCTTTCCCATTATGGAAAGCTTCCCTATCATACTTTCATGGTCTTCCAAGCAACAGATGACATGCATCCATTTGAAACACATCACAAAGTATCTTATCTTGATACTTTCCAATGGTAAAATCTACCCACACTTGCTCATTTACCAAGATGTTTTGCCCCTTGTTTAACCATGTAACTTTATAGGGACACACATGTGGAATCTTGGTGAGTTTCAACTTCTCTACTACCTCCTCAAATATGACATTATCTATGGACCCTAAATCAATGATAACTTTGCACACTTTCCCCAATATCTTGCACTTGATTCTAAAAAGAGCCCTTCTCTGCTTATGTTCATCTTTGGTGGGTGTCTTGATCAAAATTCTTCTCAACATGAGGTGTTCTCCTTTCTTTCAATCTAGACTCACCTCTAATTTTTTAGAGTAGTCCTCTTCTTGGTCATAGGCTATCTTTTTCTCTCCTTGTGAAGATGAGGGTTTGTTAAGGCATCTATATGCAGCGTGCCCCAATTGTCCATAGTTGTAGCACTTCATGGAAGAAAAGTGAGAACTTCTCCCAAAACCCCCTGATCTTCCTCTTCCACTATTATAAGAGCCCCTTCCTCTATTGTATCCACCTCTATTTCTTGATTCATGCCCTTGCTCTGTATATCTGGAGTCACCTTGACTCCTACTATCATTGCCTCTTCCACTTGTGCCTCCTCTATGACCACCTCTATTGTCTCTACCCCTTCCCATTCCTCTAGAGTTAGAGTCTTGTTTCTTCCTAAGTTTCTCTTCCACTCTCAAAGCCATTTGGAAACAACTATGAATGGAAGTTAGGGTAAAGAGACTGAGTTCTTCTTGTATATTCCACCTTAATTCATTAAGGTACCGAGAAACCTTGATGCTCTCTATCTCCTGTATTCTTGATCTAAGACAAAGCTTCTGAAATTCTTCAGTATATGATGACACATCAAGGTCCTTTTGCCTGAGGTTCTATCTCTTCTTGTGTAGCTAAATATCATATTCTTCAGGAAGGTAGTTCTCCTTCACTTTTTCCACCATGAATTTCCAATTTTCTATGGGCTTCTTGCCCTCTTTCTCCCTTTCTTCCTGCATAAACTTCCACCATGTGAGTTCTTGTCCTCTTAGACTAGACTTGGCTATCTTTACCTTCTATACTTCTATGATCCCATCACATTCAAAGTGGTTCTCCATACCTTTGATCCATTCCATAACCATCTCTACATCCATCTTACCAAAGAACACTGGAATGCCTTCTAGAGCCTTTCCACTCAATGCTTTGAGTGCCTTCAGAAATGGTTCCTTAGGTAGAGGAGGGCCAGGATCTGGTTCTATCTCCTCCTCTACTGGTTTCTTCCCCTTATCTTTATCTTCACTCATCTACTCCTTCATCTTGTTGGTTGTCTCTACAACCTCTCCCATCTTTATCTTTATTTCTTCCATTTCTTCTTCAAGAAGCCTATTCTTTTCTTGCTGCTTAGACAAGTCTCTTGCCGATTCGGCATTAGTCACCATGATGTTCTCACATATGGATTCTCTCCTCTCTGACATACACCAATCAAATCCTAAGCCTTTCAATGGCTCTGATACCAATTTGATGGGGAGCTCCCACTCCTAGAGCTTTCTTTCTCTCTACTAGACCTTCTCTTGGTATTTCTTAGGGTTCCTATCACCACCCTAACTAGAGGATTCCTATTTGATCCTCCAACTCACTAGGAGCTCTCCAACAAGTTCAATTCCTTACTAGATCCTTCTCGATAACCCTTCACATTCATGGCTTGCCTTGGTCATCTATTCTCCCAACTATCCCATCTTCTTGTGGATTGTATTCCTAACTTCTTTTAGGTCTCTTCTAACTCCTCTAGATCCAATCTTGTGGATCTTTCACCCTATTTCCAATCGGGTTCAAGATTTCTAGTATTCTAGGCCTTCTAGCCTTTTTATGCCTATTATCCCTCCTAAACACTGAAAAAGTGGATTTCCTCTCAAAATAACTTAACACCCTTGGAATATAAATACATATTCCTTTTGGTTTTTTCCTAGGCTCAAATATTTTCTAGGTCTTAATTTCCCACCTTGTCCGTACAATGGCTTTCACCAAACCCCTAAAATTGAGGGTTTCTAGGGCATGAACACTGGTTTGGTTTCTTGGATTTCTTTAACTACACTAAAAACCTCCTCTTCTCTTCTCCTTCCATCAACATGTCTTTATTACATGCCCCTACACCCCTCTACCAATGATTGGCACACACCAATCACCAATCAAAATTAATTGCCTCTATTATGTTCAGTTCCCCTAGCCAGAATAACTAGTACTCGCCTAGGGCCTGAATGTTCTCATGCCTTCCCTAAAATACACTCCACACACCATATGTACATTTTATATACAATGATTTAATTAATTCCAAGTGGTCATAGGTCTTTGGACAATGGGAACTCCATGAAAATCCATTATCTATATGATTGGTCCAAAATTGGACAGTGAACCAGTGAAACCTAAATAATTTACAAAATGTTAACCAGTATGAATAAATGATCAAAATAATTCCACAGAGACTAAGAACATAACACACAAAACACTCTTAATGCATTAATTTAACCCATTCAATCCATTAAATTATTGGATGATGGATTTGTCTGCAAAATACAGTGTAAAACCTTACTTCTTCACAAACAGTCCATACAAACTAAACTCCAACTGTCACTTTAGGGTTTTTTCCACCTTATATATCCTATTCCCATATGTCTAGACCCTCATGTTGGGATTTTCATAATGAAATCCGATTCCTAAAAACTAGAAAATGTTGTCATGACAACTTTTATAAATGACATTTTCCCAACTCCAATGACCCAACTTGGTCCTAAAAATCATATGACCTTAAAACACTTAAAAACATTAAATCCTTGAATGCCACTCCATTTTGGATTTTTTGTCAACCCTTTGACCTTTTGGTTGACTTCTAAGGATATAGACCCCTAGATGCAACTTGACCTCAACAACTACCAAAACCTAATCACTACTAACCCTAAACACACCTTAGACACACTTGGGACTTTATAACATAGTCCTTATTCACTGATGGTTGGCCAAACCAACCTACAAGAAAAAATGACTAACAAGATCTTTCAAAGACCTTAGTGTGCTCCTGCACCATATGCACTCTCATCAAATTTTATGCAACAGAAAGATAATGATCAAAGTAAAAGAGTGACTATATACATTGATAATAGGAAAAAGGAATATTACAATTTTTATAAATAGTAAGAAACTTGGGTCAACTAATAAGAAACCCAATTTCATATTTGAGGTGCATGAGGGAAATCGTGTATTCGTATGTGCAATAAAATTAATAAGTGCAGGGGAAGATATGCTAATCAATTATAATTTAAATCAGATAGATACAAAAAAATTTATTATCATGGGGGTGGTACATACTATATACAACTTAAACCAACCTCCAATTAATGACTCCAATATACCATTTTATTATTAAGTTTTTTTCTAAGTCTATTGGTTTCTTTTCGCTAACATTTTTATATTTGATCTTTGACACAGGGCCACATGGATCCATCACATAGCACGGACAGGGATGTTACTCCTGACCCTTCTACCAAGAATTTAAACCTCATTGTAATTTTAAAAATTAGATAGAAGCAAAATTTTATAATATTATGTTCTTTTCTTGAGTGTTTTGGAGTAATTTGATAGTGTTAATAATATTATTTTCACAGACAGATTTTTGGGGAAAGGGAAAGGCACCTGCAACACCTCAAGACATCTTAACGGAGATGGACTCAATATTATGCGATGATGAAATCACACTTTCTACAAACCTGATCCAAATGATTAAAAAGTATATTAGAAAAATTAATACACATATTATTGGTTTTTCATGCATAGACCCTCAAAATGATGAGATAAAAGAGAGGGTGCAAAAATTGTTGCGGCAATCATAAAACTTGGAAGTAAGTAGTAATGAAATATTTAATTATAAAAAAAAGTTCAATAATGGTATATGTTTTATACTATTTCATGTCATTAGCTAAAATATGTACGTGTTGTTTTTACAAAGTTTTATGCATCCACATTTACCTGGTGTCCATGATCAGGGTATTGGAGGTAGTTTAGGTGATGACCATGTTCTATACATTATTACTATTTCTTTGGACTTGCGAACTTTATTTTTTAATGCTAGTGTTATTTCTCATATATTTATTATGTAGTTGATGCAGAGGGATCTTTTTGATGCTCTTCATGACTGATCATTCATACCTTAGGGAAATAATTATACCCCTCTCAAACAATGCTTCCACTCCTTGACTCCTTGCACCCTTCTCTGATCATTGTGAAGGTGTTCTTTACTGAAAATTTAGACTCCCATCAATCTTGTTTCTAACCACTGTCCTATTCCCTTGGATATTACACATTGAATAATAATCTAATTCATCATACCCAACTTAGACTCGTATCCTTGCTTCAGACACTTCTAGGCTTTGCCCATACAAATTCAACTCACAATACTCTGACCACAATTTGATGCAGAGCATAATGGGCACCCTTACATGTCCATTCATTTAAGGAAAAATCTCCCAATCTCCCAAGGAGATATGAATTCTCACATCATGCCAACCAAATTGAATCACTATTGTAACTTCCACAATAAGATCAACTATCCACAATATCCCTAACTTGTCCAAAACTCTTTCCACCAACGTTGATAAACCCAAAGACATTATTAAACCCTTTGGATAGGATATGAAGCACTTTGGACTGCATGGTCTCATGTGCCCTCTTTAAAAGAGGAAACATAGAAAGTGACCATGACGATGATGAACGATGGAGGTATGGAGATCCTTGATTATGAAGTTGTGGAGAATCTTCACTATAGGGAATAACAGGTTCTCAATTCTATCTTCTTTCTTGCAAGTAAATGTGCGTATGTGGTTTTGTTTTTCTGGGTGAAATTGGCTACCCTCCTATTAAATAGTCCTTGCAACCCCCATCGAGGCACAATTAAAATGGGCGTTGCTTTGACATGAGGTGTCGATCCTGGATATCACATTCCATCTTACTTATTTGAGAGCATTGATTATACTAATTTGAATAGATAAAACTCAAATAAAAGCATTCCCATGGACACTTAACGAAGATGTTTCCTTTTCCTTTTAGGTTTCAAGGGATATTGAGTAGCTAACAAATATTTCTCACTTTCTCCATGTTTTTTCTAACCTTTGGCATTTCCTTTCTTGTCTTTTGCTTCATAAGAGCTTGATAAGTTATGTGATTCCATTCTATTTTTCCTTGGTTTGTACCTTGGGTTAAATGTATTTCCCCATTGTACTCTTTCCTTGAGTAAGCATGGAGATGATAAGTGTTGTGATGTCATACAATTTATTTACTTCCATTAATTTTTTAGCATTATTTGCCTAATATAATTTTCTTTAGCTTTATTTTTAGGCTAACCACTTCGAATGGCTACTAAAATCCGTAGAGTGAAGGACAAACATTGAGTAAAATCTATGACAACTGGACTAAAACATGAAAGAAGTTGAAGGACAAGTGATCCTTATTTAATTTGAGTGGATTAGCTTGCCTAGTGTATAAACTATCAAATAATAGTCTTAATTAATCCAAGGTTTAGATCAACTTTGTTTATAATGTGATATCCTTATTTTTTTATTAGGAGTCTCAAAAAATTTGAGTCTTTAGAATTCTTCCTATTGATGTTATTTGTTTGTCAAAATTATAGTCATGTTCAAATGTCCTTTTTGTGATTTGATGAAGTTTTTTCAACCTTGGTTATTTCTAGAATGAGTTCTAAATGTCAAGTTGCTGTGAAAAACAAGTATTTTTGCACAAGGTAGAACTCTTAAGTTATCAAACATAATGCAATTTTTGTAAATTGCGCACCTATTTCTGCCTTCTGCCAAGTAATAATTGTGTGTGTATTTTGTGGATCTACTAGCTGCAACACAACACTTCAATAAGTCATTGCATTAGTGAAATAACATGAGAAATAGGAGTTAGAATGCATATCCATCACTAAAATTGACCTACTGCTCCCAATCTAAGAAGAATGTGAAATATGCTATAATTTCCCTCAAATTATGCATAAATCATTGACATATACATGCTTAGAATGGAAGATTTGAAGGATTTAATCTAAAATGCTCAATAAATGTTCATTTTAAAGCTCCAAATGAAATATTACATCAATTTATAAGAAATACGAGCTAAAATACATTAAGATCTCTCAGAATATGTGCAGCATAAGTTTACTTTTCAATTCTCAAAATTATGGGCCCATTGAGATTAAAATTCATTCCCTTTATAGAAGAATTTAAGGAATGAGAGGTTAGGATTGAAAGTGGAAGAGAGGTGGAGATTGAATCTTTGGTGACCCATGTGAGGTGATCCAAGTGATTTAACTCTTATTGGCTAGGGAATTGACTTTCCCTTTTGCAACTATGGAGTTGTAATTAGGATTTATTTAATTCTTTTTTATTAATTACTTTAGCCATGTATTTGATTTATTTTTAATTTAATTAAATTGATTTGATTTAATTGGCTAAGGCAATTAATTTACTTTAGTGATAAGATCACTTAGGAGATTAAATTTGATTTAAATGAATTATGCCAATAAATTGAAGAATTGTCTTGACATAAGATCATACTTAGGGAAAATAGGGTCTATGGTCAAATCATACCAAATTAGGGTGGTTACATTTTCCCCTCTTTGAATTGATGTGCGAGCAGCGCATTGATTCAAAGAAATTTTGATGTTGACTTCAGAAAGTTTGAGAATTCTATATTTGATTGAACAAAATGTCTGATGAGATTAGTCTCACACTTGATTGAACTAAGAATGAAAGTATTGACTTTGAACTTGATCAAAAAAAGGTCAACAAAGATCTTGAAGATACCAATTCTGAACTTGATTGTTGTACGAGAATTGATAATACTAACTCTGAACTTGATCAAATAAAATTTAGTACAAAGCTACCATGAGCTTAATAAGAATCTGAGAAAATGTAGACATAAGATATCCATCTTGTGAGAACCAAAGCCTTCCATCCAATAGTCCCGACTTAGTCGAGGGAAACTGCCATGTCCTTAGTCTTTTGATGACGAAGTCATTTTAATGCTTTTTGAGAAAGAATTTGATTGATTTAAGTGTGATCATGCCCCCTCGAGAATAAAATCAAAGGAAAAAGAAAAAATCCCTCTATAGAATGATATATCATTTGAACTGATCGATTGAATCAAGAAAGAATCAACTAGAAGAAGTGGAGAAATGAAGGTGTGTTAAGAGAAAACACATTTTTACTAGGTTAACCACATTTAAAATGTGAGTTTTGAGCTTGATAAAAATATGTTGGACTAAGATTTTGATGAATAATGTGCAATTTGATGATATAGAACCTAGAAAACTGATTGCGTAAAGCCTACGAATCATTTTTGGAACATATGGAGCAATTCTGCATTTTGTGTGACTGTCATAAATTTTTGAATATGCTATGTAAAACATCATCTGCATATTTGATTTCATTCCTGATTGACTAGAAAAGAATAAAATTGAGCTTCAATAGTCTGGGAGGAGTTCTAGAGCTCCTAAATAGCTCAAAAAGTCAAATATATATCCCAAAATTCACTTTTTACCAATTCATTTTCACTTTTTTCTTTAGCAAATTTGGAGCTCTACAGAGAAGATGGTGGTCCCCATGGAGAAGCATCGATTTGAGCTCGTCCATCGACATCGGTGTATAGCCAACTACCTACCACCGGTAAGTACCTCAAAATATACCTTTCCATATTTTTAGGTTTTAGTTATATCCATGTTTGAATTAGTTATAGGGCTTTCAATTTTGCATTGCATCCTAGTTTTGGGATCGCGTCTGGTTGATCCCGCATCGCATCCCATTTTTATCAAAATTCCTATGTCATATCCCATAAATTTGTGATTGCACCCTATTTTTAATTTGTCATCGCATGTGGTAGGTGTGGAAAGGTGTTTGAATTTCATCGTTTCTTAGTAAAATAGGCTTATACCCCGCAACCCACGTCGTATCCTATCAAAATAGGATAGTTTCCCATATGCCCCATCTCATCCTTGAAATTGTAGATCATATCCCATAAAAAGTGCACCCCATATAAATAGAGTCATTTCTAGTTTTAGACTTATTTTTCTTCCAATTGTGACTATTTTTCTCCTTTTGACAAGCAAAAACACGTAGCTGATAACTTTTTGGCATAGTTGCCCGAGTTAGAATGTTGATTCGAACCTATATTTTTTGTTTGTTGACAGGTTCCTTTTGAGGTTGTTTCTTTTCAAGGAACATACCCAGGTCATTTCCTTACATTATCCTGATCTCTGACAGGTGATGAGGTAGATATTGTTGTTTGGGTAGGATTATTTTCATTGATAGATTTACCCGATATCAGGGTGAATCGGGGTTTGTTGACTACGCTTGCCTAGAAATGGAATTCAGAGCACAACACCTTTCATCTCCCAACTAATGAGATGATAGTCACACCTGAGGATGTGTGGTGAATTCTATAGGTTCAAGTGATGGGTTAAGAGGTTTAGTTTGAGTCTCATTCTACTATATCCATTGCATCAGCTCAGAGATTCTTTGCAGATGATTCTATAGTTTGCTAGTACCTGACTCAGGATTATATGTGTGATCATTATGATTGTCTACCTATATACTTAGCTGGATTGATTGGAGGCATTATCATGCCTGACAGATGACAACATGGTTTCATGTGTGGCTGGGTTGATATGCTAGAGTAGATGGTAGGATATTTCTATAGATTTGCATGGGGTAGATGTATTTTGGCACATATTTATCGAGAGCTTCATGAGATTGTCTATCAGTATTCCTACAACATGACTGTAGGGATTATTTTTTTATAGATCTGGGTCTAGGAGCATATCCCCGTGACATGTTCAATGTTAGATAGGCAACGCGTGGATCAACAGCCTTATGTATATATGTACTCTGGATTGATTCAGCAGCCCCATTTGGGAAAGGTAGAGTATTGGCACTGATTATTTGATGACATGATTGCTATGATATCGTGACCATACCTTGATTGTGAGGAGTGGGCCTCAGACAAGTGGTAGATGTCATACTTTTTTTAGAGTATGTACTTGATTGGGAAGAACAGATTCATTGTAGAGAACTTCTTGGTTACACAAGTTTTGAGACAGTATGGCCGCGTACAGGGTAGATGTTAGGACATGTCAGTTTACGCCTAAATCCATGATGAGGAGCCACAGTGGGGAGCCAAGTTGGTTTATGAGAGTACTCAGTGTGAGATCAGTGAGATGGTTGCAGTTGGTTGGGACATGCTTCCCGATATTACAAATGTAGGTTGTTCTGATGGGTATCTGGCACAGATGCTATAGTATCCATTCCCATAATTCATAGCTCCTAAGGAGATAGCCCCTCAGATAGAGGATTTGTTAGATTATGACCCAACTGATGATAGACCTTTCAGAGGCAGAGGTGGATCCCAACAAGATAGGAGAGATGGGGGGAGGGATGGTAGGAGAGATGGTAGGCGCACTCCTCCAGATAGAGGTCATGGTCTGGATGATCAAGATGATGATGGAGATGATAGGGGTGGTGGTGCAGTGGGTGGGAGTGGAGATGGCGCTAGTGGAAGATGGTATCACCTTAGGTTTGTGGCTCCATAGAGAGATCCAGGTCCATTGTTGAGTAGGGATCAACAAAGACCTATATGATAGGGACCTAGTGGATAGGATATAGGTAGAGGTTTTGGTAGAGATGGTGATGCATTTTCATAGTGTGAGCAGCTCAGAGCTATGATGACTACATTAGAGGCTTTACTGGCAGATAGAGATGTACAGCCTGAGTGATTAAGAGTAGAGAGGGATACACAGGCTCGTACTACTACACACCATTTTTAGAGAGTTGCATAATATTTTTCTTTGTATCATGCTTCAGTTCCAGAGGGACAGAGAGCTCCTTCTTATTCTCATATTGCACAACAGTCTAAGGGGGCTATGCCTCCACCAGCTCCTTTTGTAACCCCTCCTCCTCCTCCTCCAGATCAAGGAGAGAGTGGTAGTTAGACTTGATTCTATACTTGTGACATTTTGTATATCTTGATCCTTTTGAGATCATTCATTGTACTATAGATTTTTACACATGTATATCTAATTCACACTGATATTCTGATACTCTTCTATAGACAGTTCCACATTTTTGATTTGTTCCATATTTGATATATCTGAGATAGTTGTTCCTGATCTTGATATGTTCATGGGTTCTCTTTCTTTGATAGATGTTTAGATTGATGCACATGTGATTATGATCTTGGTCTCTTGATGAGTTTAGAATATATTTATGTGATGACATAATTTATGCTCTTTGATTTATTACTGATATAAAAATGTATTTCAAATGATGCTAAGTGAATATGCAAATGTATGTTTTTGAGATTTTCTTTATGCAAATAAATGTATGGATGCACTTAGGATGTAGAAATAAATGCAATGCTTGAATGTTTTGTTTTTGCATTTTATCTTTCTCATTTATGAATGCAAAATGTATGTCATGGATATAAAATGACATTAATACTAGTAATATAGATTATGTAATTAACTTGGATTTCAGATGAACAAGGAAATCATTTTGAGCTCAAGTCCCTATGTTGTTCTTTAAAATGAATCATGCAAGCTCTAAATGCATCTACATACAGACTCTTAGGACTGTCATTAATTTGTATACATTGTAGCATTTTTATCATCATTGGGCATTTTTGTAATAGACATCATTGAATAGTACAACTCTTACTAATACCCACTGGTATCATGAAAGTATGAATACTATGTGTATTGGATGCAATGTAAAAATAAACCTAAGCATCAAGGCATAGAAGCCAAGATGAAAAGTTAGTTATCTCCTTTTACTATTAAGAATCGATTTATGTTCAAGTGTAATGTAAGATATGTGACCCGTAATGACCTTGAAAATTCATATCCTTGGGTACATAATGTTTCATACACTATACTGAGAATCAAATTTAGAAAATAGACAAGAAAATTGGTTCAACCTCATTGTAGTTTACACATAACTAGGATCGACATATATGTGGCTATCCACTCATATTGGCAGATCTTACCATAAACATGCAAGTTAGGTGAAATTTATAGGATCATTTGAAACAATCACCATACATAGGAAACCAAGAAAACATTAATCCCCATGTCCTTGCGACTCTTTGTCTTTGAATAGATGTCATGGAGTAACTCAGAAGACATAACAGTCACCAAATGATAATCAATCAAAGAAAATTTATAACCGCTTAGATTCCCCTAGTGTGAAACATCATGGGAACATAAAAGAGTCATAATCAAACCAAGATCAGGCTATGTGGTTAAGTAGTATTGAGAAATACTGTGGATTCATTTTTCAAGCACAATAGAGATTCATCAATCAGAATTTGGAATTAAGCAATATGTTTTTCATGTCTGAGTGTATGAGATTAATTTTGTCAGCAATTACAATCCAATGTAGTATTTAGGAACACTGGTTGATTAAAGTGTTGAGAAACACTAGTAAATTTTAAAAGTGTTTGATTAAGGTGTTAAGAAACACTAGTATGATGTCTGTTACAGGTAAGTTGTGTTGAAGAAACATCTTTTTTTGTGATAGTGACGTTTTGATGCAAGTATTGATAAATACTATTTTAAGAGGCAAACCATCCTAGACAGGAACCTAGGACAACCTAGCAGACACAAATTAAACATGCTAGAAAAGATGCCCTAGTGCAGAATGACTATTCCTAAGTTTTTAAATGCAGACCAATCCCAGGAAAGGATATGACATTTGTAAGGAATCAGAGTCAACCAGTAGCACATGTGTGATCATGAAGGATTAGTATCATCAATGCATTGATAGATAGAGCACAAATTATAAGTGATGCCTATTTTCCAGGTTTTCACCACTTGGCAAAGCTTTTTATTTTTGCTACCAAGATGCCTGTTTGCCAGGTTTTCATCAAGGTACTTTTCTCTTTTTGAATTTTTTTTGTTCTTTTTTCTTTATATATATGTGTGTGTGTGTGTGTGTGTGTGTGTGTGTGTGTGTGTGTGTGTGTGTGTTTTTTAGTATCAAGGCACATGTTTGCCAGGTTTTCACAAAGGATGCCCTTTTTTAGGACCTTTTCCACTATTTTTGGATTTCTTTAGGATCAATTTTTTGATTTTTTTGGTATTTTTTGATAACTTTTCCACTGCACTGGCTCTGCTAGCCAGATGTCAAGCATAGAACCACTTCAAATATAAAGTATTAATGGGATCAGGAAGAACATCTCCCTCAGGTGTAGCTAACTGATACGCTCCAGTCCCAAAATTTGCAATAATGACATAAGGTCGCAGCCAGTTGGGTTCAAACTTTCCTTTTTGTTCTTTGTTTGGCTGGTTCTTAGGATTCTCTTATAGAACGAGATCCCCCACTTGAAATTTTCATGGTTTAATCTTTTTATTGTACCCTTTTGACATGCATTTTTGGTATACTTTAAGATGATCGAATGCTTTTTGTGTGTACTCATAAAGGAGTTCTAGTGCATTCAACCTATCAATGTGGTATTTTTCATCAGTAACAAGACCTTGGAGAGATACCCACAAAGATGGAATTTCTACCTCTATAGGTAACACTGCTTCTGCGCCATAGACTAGAGAAAATGGTGTGGCTCCATTTGGTGTTCTAATACTTGTTTTGTAGGCCCATAGTGTCAGATTTAGCTGCAAATGCCAGTCTCTACCAGATTTACTCACAATTCTGTGCAATATTTTAAGAATGTACTTGTTAGATGCCTCAACTTGTCCATTACCTTGAGGATAATAGATTGAAGAACAATGCTGAGTAATGTGAAACTGTGTGCAAATGTCTTTGATGTCTTGGTTTTTAAACTGACCCCCATTGTCTATTACAATAGAAGAGGGTATCCTATACCTAAAAATAATGTAGTTAAAGATGAACATAGCCACTTGTTTTCTAGTGGCTTTGATCAGCAGCGTGGATTTGACCCACTTAGTGAAATACTCAGTAGCCTTGATGATGTATTTGTGTCCACTTGAAGAATTAGGATATATTTATCCAACCAAATCAAAGGACCACTGCTAAAATGACCGATGTGTTATAAATGGTATCAGTTATCTAGCAGGAGCATGGATGTGATTTCCATGTGTTTGTCATTTGTGACATGTTTTTGAAAATAGAACAACATCTTTTTCCATCATGGGCCAATAGTAACAAACTCTTAGTAGTTTTTTAGCTAGTGAAAAGTCATTTAAGTGCGATCCACATACACCTTCGTGGACCTCTTTTAATGTGTGATATGACTCTTCTTGTTCTAAAATCCTAAGAAGTGTACCATCAAGATCTCATCTATATAAGTTATTAGTAATGAGGACATAATGCGATGCTATGCGAATTAAGGCTCATTTTTCATTTCTTGATAGGCCATTGGGTATAATTTGGTCAGTAAGATAGGTAATGAGTTTGGTGTACCAGGATTGGGCTTGGGAGTTTAAAGAAAAAATTACTTGGTACTCAGGTGTATCAAAAGCTGGATAGGATAATTATTCCACCAAGAAGTCTTAGTGGAATTGATGTTCTTCTAGTTGTAACATGGATGCCACTGTAGCCACAACATCTGAAACTTTGTTTTCTATCTTTGGTATTTTATGGAATGTGACAAAGACAAAGTAATTTTTTAGGTCTTCAACTATTTTTTTTATAAGGCATCATCTTCTCATCTTTAGTCTAATAGTCTCCATTTACTTGGTTAATAATAAGATGGGAGTCACCATACACATGTAACTCTATGATCCTCCATTCTATAGCTAGCTTAAGACCATTTACCAATGCTTTATATTTAGAAATGTTATTTGTGCATGGAAACATCAATTTGTATCCTTTGGGTATCTTGTAGCCTTGAGGAGTTCTAAATAGAACTCCTGCTCCAGATCCTTGTTGCGTAAAAGAAACATCAAAGTACATATTGCATGGATGTTCAGTTAAATGCATGATCATTTCATCAGAAAATTTAATTATCAAAGGTGTGCCATCTTGAAAGGGTGAATCAGCTAATTGATATGCAAGGAATTATACTTTAATATCCCTTCTATCCACTACTCAATATCAAATTCACTTAGAATTAGCACCCACTTTACTAGCCTTCCTATTAATATTGTTTTTCTTAAGAGATATTTAAGAGGATCTATCTTTGCAATAAGTTTTAATATATGTGATAGCATATAATGTCTCAATTTATTTGATGCACATACAACTGCTAAGAAATCTTTTTCAATTATACTGTAATTGAGTTCATAAGACACCGAGGTCCTAATAGAGTAGATTGCTCTTTCCTTTTTATCTTCATCTTCTTGAGCCAACAATACTCCCAACGATGTAGCCATAGCTGAGATATATAGGAGTAATGGCTTTCCATGAATGGGAACCATGAGAATGGGAGGAGTATTTGTTGGTTTCTTTTTATGTTGTGATGACTGGACAACAACCTTTTCACCCTTTGATGTATTTTAAAGAGTAGCCAACTCTCGGTATTCAACCAAGACTGAAAAGGACCAATTAACAAGGATGAAGATCTATCCTTCTACACTTTAGGTTTTGCAAAACCAAGGGGGGGACACCCTTCAACACCTTCAAATATTCAATAAGTTTTCAATCAGTAGTGATCTCACAAAGTCTTCTACACGATCGGGAGATACTAGGTGATCAGCTAATCACCCATTGAACATCGACCTTCAAGTGCAACATGAGATTAATACAACATCACAAACCACATAAAACCTTCAAATATGTCAGATTTTATGTTTAAAATGCAGAATATAACCAAGACTTAACCAGATATGCATTAATACAGAAGATACTACTCAATGATTAGTGCTTTATCCATTGGGCAAATCACCTTTAACCAAATTTAGAAATACAATAATCAACTTCTATCAGAGATTCCAAGCCATAAACACAATAAATCTAGATCAATACTACTTATAGAAATACTCTTGTAGATAACCGAATGAAACTATGTCACATCTACAACATCATTTAATCTGATCCTGGATCAGAACTAAAGAATGATAACACATACATAGATAAACTCCATGCAAAGAATCAGAAAATCCAGACTTCACAAGATTGACACCAAGGAGAGATTTGAATCTGGAATTCTCATATTAAGTGTGAAGAATCACATTACTGTACACAAATTTTCAATCAAGAATATACTGCTTCAATAAGCTGCAAAAGATCAATGACATTCTATTCTATTTGAATACAAAACTGGTACAATCAACAAGCTATATCCCTAATGGAACCATGAAATGACTGGAAGCTCCTGGAGCCAGTACTCTGCAACTCTCTATGGAGACCAGGATTTGGAACCCTCTAGAGACCAACATTCAAAAACCTATAAAAATGGAAGAAATATGCATAAGTAGAAAGAGTAAAACCATCAGATTCATCCTCCCTTCAACACCTGTCCCTTCTCCCAAATATCTTGAACTGAACCTTTTACAACTGCTCAAAAATATGATTTTATTTGCAGAAATCTCTTCTTTGTTTTTCCCAAATTTAAGCTAAGTCATTGTTTCTTCATTTTGTTCAAATTGATTTGATCTTGCACCAAAATGGACTGCAAAAACAAATTCCTCATTTCGAGAACTTTCCGATAGTATATGATACTTGGTATTTTGGATAAAATTTTCCCCCTCAACCATTAAATCAAACTCTTCCTCTTGTGCATACCCTTTTCAACAGATTTGAAATATTTGTGCATTTTCAATAGTTAGTATATTGAATTGAGATGACATTTCATTTAAATATCTGCATATTTTATCTTTTATCCTTATTTCACCCAGATTTAATCAGCTTGTGACACTTGTCAATTAGGCTTAATGGCTTACCCATTAGATCTCATGCATCTTCCTTTTAAGCCATTAAGTCCACCCTAAGATCTCTTTCAAACTGTATGTTTTTTAACCTTTTCCTTATTGAGATAAATTCAATTTAAATTTCATATTAATCCCTTTTAATCTGTAGTGCACCAAATTTTTCCACGTGGCACCCTTTGATTGGTTCTATGTGACCACTAGGCACCATGTCACCTACCCTAAAACCTATCCTACTATATGTTAGTCTCTGATTGGCTGTGGAAGAGCCACCTCTGCATTGCATAGGATCTTGCCATGTGTCTAGGGTGCCACATGTCGCCATGGCTTAATGTCTTATGCTTAAGATCCTTGCATCTTTCTTATTAAGCCATTAATTCATCTGTTGATTTCAACCGCCTTGATATTCATGCCCAACTTGGAAGCCTGTATGATGCATTACCACATCATCACCACCTTGTCACCTCATTGTCTTCCTGGTTGTCGCCTTTGTCACATGTCGACACAACCTAATGGCTTATAGTTAAGATCCCTGCATCTTCCTCCCTAAGCCATTAAGTGAACCATAGATCTTCACTCACCTTAGGAAATGTGCACAACCTGTATCCTTTTACACCAACTCATCTACCATGTCACACTTGTAGGTCCCACCAAAATTGGGTATTCCTCCTCTGGGCATGCTTCCCAATGAATTCTCCACCTGTGCATGGAGAGCCTCCAGGATTCTTCTTCATACTACATTGTAAGCCTTTTACCTTATAAACATCTATTATTTCCACTTCCTGATGAATGTGGGATAAATCCTTTTGAGTTTTTTAAAGTTTCTCATCATTCCACTTCCCAAAATTTTTGGGCCCACAAGTCTGTT
This sequence comes from Thuja plicata, assembly GCA_018584345.1. NCBI lineage: Eukaryota > Viridiplantae > Streptophyta > Pinopsida > Cupressales > Cupressaceae > Thuja > Thuja plicata. The sequence continues at coordinate 3,328,831 of MU225445.1, forward strand.
TGCACATCCAACCAAGGGTTGTTGCCAAGAGGTCTTGGATTTACTTCATATTACATGCTAAGTGCTCACTTTTGTAGCAGCACCTCCATGTGTTGGCTTGTTACCTCCTTGTGCAGACATCTTGGGCAAAGATAAGTACCAGCACTCTTCCTTCGCAATTATGTGTGATCCTCCTTGGCTTATTTGTATTGAAAGTTTAAAAAAAAAAAATTGCTTCCATATACTATTAGTGCAGACCAAGTTGGCTTTACACCTACCAATTTATTTTCCTAGAGTTTCAAAATCCCTCCTTATGCTGCACTTGGGGTCTCCTACCTTGCCACTATGTATTCATCCATTGGCAATTAGCACAGTCTCTGGCCTTTTTCCACGCAGGCCCCATACCATTGCTATTAAATGTTTTAAAAAATTCTTTCTCTACACAGTGTCCTTCCATTATTCAACACAACCCTCCTTCCACTATTCAATGCATCCCTCCTTCATCTACCACATGGGAACAGGAAAGATCATAACATTTTTTCATTTGGCATTGCATTTAAAACCAAGTATTTTACTTAGTTTTTACCATGTCTCCCACCCTCCATGTGCTGCATAGATTAATCCTTCACATCCAACGCAATCTCATTTCACACGTAGGCTGTGGGTTTGAAATACAAACCAAGAGGTAATGGCAACATCTTGTTTCCTAGATTCTCTCTTCCTTATCCCGTGTGATCCTTTCAAAATCTCGTGCTGGCCTCCTGGTGCTTGGCGTAACACTTTGTTTATTAAAACACCTTCAACCAAATGTATTTTCTCTGATAGTTTAGAAGGTCCTTTTTTTTTAAATTCATGCGTTGTCCTTCCTTTGTTTAAAACAGTTGTAAACATCATATTTCAATTTTCTTTGTAGTTTTAATGTTTTTTAATTCATTCTATTTCGCTGGCTTGAAGGCTCTAAAGTCCCTTCATAATGTTTTAAACCCAATCCGTAACATGTGGGTTTTCCCTTTGAATTTATGGGCATCATGTATGAAAACAGAGCTGCAAAAGTTGGCTTACACCCACAAAATGCATTTTCTTGAAGGCTTCATGATGCCAATTCAAAAAAAATCTATGTGCAATTCTTGCAAGTATGTCATTCACTGAATCCACACTTTTTGCACTCACACTTCATTTAGGGATTTTCGTCAAATAATCATACACTTACATCCATGCCCCACATTTTCAAAATATGATGGATGTCCATACCATTTCCAAAAAACTTCCCCTTTTACATTTGACCAATAAAATCCATATTTTAGACATTTTTCCAAGTGCTAAACATGAGTAAACTACTCTCATAAATGCACTCATAAAAACTAACTGGCTCTTACAATGGACCTCAAAAATTGATGAATATGATCCCTAGTACACATATACCAACTTCCTAAAATGGTTTTTATTGACTTGCCTTGAGGTCTAAAATATCACTTGTCAAAGTTGCTCCTTTCAAATTATCTTACAAATTACCATGTCGAATAACATTGAAACTCGTATGGTTTTGACTTTGAAAACAAGTCAAGCAATCTCCTGAAGACCTGAGCTTTTGGATATGGGTAATATGTTATATGGAGAGCATGAATCCAGAAAGATGGCTCTTGAAAATCATTCAGACACATTTGGAAGACCTCTGAAAGTAGCCACTTGGAATTTATAGAAAAGAACATATGAGGAAATAACTATTTATGCAAATGAAGAGAGTTTGGAAAAGTATGCATACGAAACCCTCAGGACCTGAGACCTTGAAAAATAAAATTAAAATTGGTCTAAAATATAGGGGCACCATTTTTTTGATATTAGCAATCACGATATTCAAGATATAACATCACAAATAGGGCCTCCGACTAAACTGTGCAACTGATCTGCATTAAACTGTTAGAAACTACAAATGGAATTAGATTGACAAATTATCCAAAAAGATTCATCATGGTCTAAAAATATTCATGGTATCACATATTCATGCCTACAATATAGGGTAGCATCCAATTTTCCATTCCATTCAACCGGTTATAAACTTGTAAGACCTTAAAGTATGTCATTCTGCAATTCTGCACTTTACACTGAGAATCATAACTAATTGCAAATGGAATGACTTTGGAAAACTGTGCAAATGAACTCATGGGGGTATGAAAATGGAAATAGAGATTCTCTCTTATGCCTACAACACCTCAACATAATCCTTATATCATGAAACTTTATTCGGCTAAAGATGCAATCATGCAAAGTAGGTCATTTACTATAATCAAGCAATGTGCAGAATGCAGATTTAATTGAACACCTCCAAATGACCCTCTTCAAAACTAAAACCTAAAAGTTGTGACCCATTACATTACCCCATGATAGGTTTTTCACATGCTCCCCAATCAGTATCTCATAAAAATCATCAGGTCATATTTTACTTGCACTTCAAGTAGGCTTCCTCGAAATTTTTTTAGGGGTACTAACCTTGCCTTAGAGAATTTTTAATTGGTTACTCCAAATTTGTGCCAAATTTGAGAGTACCAATAGTGGTTATATCTAGGGATGCGTGCCCCTTGTGGGCACATATAGAATTCAGAATCTCTTGGTTGAACAGACCACTCAAAAATTAGACTTCTTTTTTAACTTTCCAAAAATCGGTTCCTTATTGAAAACACCAAACACCTAACACACAACTGAAAGAAAAGCGGCTATACAACATGTAAAATATTTACAAATGGCCAACAACCACTAAACTAAAATTACTACTTACCCCTATCAAAAACTTGATTCTCATTTCCATGGATTAGAGGTAAGCAATACTTACCATTATCATATGCTTGATCAATCATGCTGCAACTTTTTATCAACATATCATAGTAAAGACTATCAGCACAATCATTATCCCTTAATACTTGGGAATCAATAAAATACTGAAAATGCTTATCACTTTGTGACATAAAAGCACCACACCCTTGACCATCACTGACAAGTTGAAAAAGAAAATATTCCAGGTCCTCTTCATGGCTGGAAACAAACTCATGATCGCTAGTTTGCACTAAAACATAAGTTTCATTCACAACATTGATTTGCAAACTAGGATGAAACTCTTTCACACAAACATCTGATTATATTAGACCAGAGATAGCTTGTTGATCAGAGCCTTTACAAGCATCCTCTAAATCTGAAAAATGTATCATCAAATAACAATTCACTTGCCATTTGCAAATCTGAAAACACACATGTAGATTGTTCACTCTTCTCGAGGGAGTAATCAGTATTCTGATGTATACAAGAATAATCCATATCAAACTCATCAAAATTTGAATCTACACTCACATATGAGTCATCATAGTCGCCATACTTGACATAATCCAATTTCTCAAATTCATATGCATTCCCACCTTGCATATTATTTGCCTTGGAAGTAAGAATAAGAAAATCAGCATAAGTTTCACACCTTGCACCCATTAGCATTTTTCATTATCAAAGGATATATCAACCAGGCATTGCAAAATAGGATCTATATTAGGTGCATACCTATGAAAATCGACAGCCAATAGATCTGAAATTTTTTTGCTGCTCAATGAACATTGGACTTTACTTTTATTGCATTTAACCTCATTCTTATTGTTGCAAACATCTTTGCCATTGGGAACAAGGATTGAAGTTTCTTTTCTCATGTCTTCTTGTTCACAAGATTCATCACTATAGCTATCATCCAGATAATAATCCTTCTCTTGCTGTCCACAAGAATCTTCCCTAAACTGAGAACAAAGGTCTGACCTATCATGTTGATAATAAAACAAATATTCAAATCCAACGGAAACATTCGCAACTAGATTTTCATCTTTGACATCTTGACATTCAGTAACTTCGCTATCAGCATCATAATCAACATTTTCATCATAACTAGAGTTAGCATCATCAGTAATTTTAGATTCACATTATTCAAAATCATCTATCCATTTTTTAATAAGTTGAATGCCTTCTTCTTTACATGATGCAGACCAATTTGTATATTTAGGCATACAAATCTCTAAAAAAAAATGAAGATATGTAGACTCTTGAAGTTCAATCCCTTCCAGAAACTTATCATATGCATTGGAAAACTTTTCATAAAGTACATGTATGGATTCTTCTTTTCTTTCTCCTACATGTCTTTTCAAAAACAAAATGGCTTCATCTTGGATTATTTTATTAAATAGTGCAATATCCTTTTGAATATTTTCAAGATCTATAGATAAGTTTCAGATCTAGGCAACATATCTCGATCTATTAAATCTAGAATCTCCATTGCACTACTTAATAACAACACATTTTATCATTCACAAAGACTTCTATCCCACTTATGCAATCATTTATTAACAACATACTTCTAATTTTGATGACAGAGATTGTAAAGAAGTATGGGAAACTTTTAAATTCACTTTCCCTTTCTCTAGTGACTTCTTCACCTAGTAAGGAAACAAATCTATCTCATTTAAAATTTGAGGAATACCTAGGCAAATTGTTTTACTATTGCCCTTCTTTATTTCTTTCTGATTTTTTCAATCCACCACTGAATCTTCTGAGCATCTATTGAATCCTTATTGCAAGTTTTCCCAAGTAATAATCACATTTCATTCACTTAAATGCACACCGAAGTAGAGTTTTTCAGATTCGCCACTCATTGTTGTGAGAATGTATAGAACTTTAATAGAACAAGGACAACTTGGGATTCAAACAAAGATAGAAGAATTTCAGCAAGTCAATTGGATTTGACACATTTCTTTCACAAAGAAGAGATTCATAATTATTTTAACAACTAGGTTGACAATTAGGATCTGAAGAACTTTTAGATTTACAAACTTTATAACTCTATCCTCAAATGGATATGGCAGAAAATAACTAGATCTATAAACAAACAGGCCAAGAGTCTAGCTCAACTTGATAAACCTAAATTATTTATTGCCAATTACTTTAACTCCCCAGCAAATTTGCCATTTTGTTAATTCCTTTTTACGTTGTGATGACTAGACAGCAACCTTTTCACCCTCTGATGTATTTTAAAGAGTAGCCAACTCCTGGTATTCAACAAAGACTAAAAAGGATCAATTAACAAGGATGTAGATCCATCCTTCTACGCTTTAGGATCTGTAAAACCAAGGGAAGGACACCCTTCAACACCTTCAAATATTAAATAAGGTTTTAATCAATAGCAATCTCACAAAGGATTCTATACGACCGAGAGATACTAGGTGATCGACCAATCACCCATTGAACATCGACCTTGAAGTGGAGTGTGAGATTAATACATCACAAACCACATAAAACCTTCAGATATGTCAGATTTTATGTTTAAAATGTATAATATAACCAAGACTTAACCATATATGCATCAATACAGAAGATACTACTCAATGATCAGTGTTTTATCCATTGGGAAAATCCCCTTTAACCAAATTCAAAAATACAGCAATCAACTTCTGTTAGAGATTCCAAGCCATAAACACAATAAATCCATATCAATACTACTTATAGAAATCCTCTTGTAGAAAACCGAATGAAACTATGTCACATCTACAACATCATTTAATCTGATCCTAGATCAGAACTGAAGAATGATAACACATACATAGAAAACCTCCATGCAAAGAATAAAAAATTCAGACTTCACAAGACTGACACCAATGAGAGATTTGAATCTGGAATTCTCATATTAAGTGTGAAGAGTCACATTATTGTACACAAATTTGCAATCATGAATATACCACTTCATTAAGCTGCATAAGATCAATGACATTCTATTCTATTTGAATACAAAACTGGTACAATCAAAAAGCTATATCCATAATGGAACCATGAAATGACTGGAAGCTCCTAGAGCTAGTACTCTGCAACTCTCTGTAGATACTAGGATTTGGAACCCTCTGGAGACCAGCAATCAGAACCTTGTAACAATGGAGGAAATATGCATAAGTAGAAAGAGAAAAACCATCAGATTCATCCTCCCTTCAACACCCATCCCTTCTCCCAAATATCTTGAACTGAACCTTTTACAACTTCTCAAAAATCTGATTTTATCTATAGAAATATCTTCTTTATTTTTACAAAATTTAAGTTGAGTCATTATTTCTTCATTCTGTTCAAACTGATTTGATCCTGCACCAAAATGGACTACAAAAACAAATTTCTCATTTTGAGACCTTTCTGGCAGTATATGATACTTGGTATTTTGGATAAAAAATTTCCCCCTCAACCATTAAATCAAACTCTTCCTCCCGTGCATACCCTTTTCAATAGATTTGAAATATTTGTGCATTTTCAATAGTAAGACTATTGAATTGAGATGACATTTCATTTAAATATCTGCATATTTTATTGTTTATCCTTATTTCACCCAGATTTAATCAGCTTGTGACACTTGTCAATCAGGCTTAGTGGCTTACCCATTAGATCTCATGCATCTTCCTTTTAAGCAATTAAGTCCACCCTAAGATCTATTTCAAACTGCATGTTTTTTAACATTTTCTTTGTTGAGATAAATTCAATTTAAATTTCATATTAATCCCTTTTAATCTATAGTGCACCATATTTTACCATGTTGCACCCTTTGATTGGTTCTGTGTGACCACTAGGCACCATGTCACCTGCCCTGCAACCTAGCTTGCCACATGTCAGTCTCTGATTAGCTATGGAAGAGTCACCTCTACATTGCTTAGGATCTTTCCATGTGTCTAGGGTGCCACATGTCACCATGGCTTAATGGCTTATGCTTAAGATCCTTGCATCTTTCTTATTAATCCATTAAGCCATCCGTTGATTTTGACTGCCTCAAGATTTGTGCCCAACTTGGAAGCCTGTTTGATGCATTTCCATGTCATCGCCACCTTGTCACCTTGCTATCTACTCGGCTATCACCTCTGCCATATGTTGACATGACTTAATGGATTATAGTTAAGATCCCTGCATCTTCCTCCCTAAGTCATTAAGTGAACCATAGATCTTCACTCACCTTGGGAAATGTGCACAACCTGCATCATTTTACACCAACTCATCTACCATGTCACACTCGCGGGTCCCACCAAAATTGGGTATTCCTCCTCTAAGCATGCTTCCCAATGCATTTGCCACCTGCATGTGGAGAGCCTCCAGGCTTCTTCATCATACTATATTGTAAGCCTTTTACCTTATAAACATCTACTATTTCCATTTCCTAATGAATGTGGGATAAATCCTTTTGAGTTTTTTAAAGTTTCTCATCATTCCACTTCCCAAAATTTTGGGGCCCACATGTCCATTCGCACATCCAACCAAGGGCTATTGCCAAGAGGTCTTGGCTTTACTTCATATTACATGCTAAGCGCTTTACTAGATAAACATTCAAACTTTACATCACTCCATGCATGTGGGATTTTTCTTTTAACCTGCGCTCACTTTTGTAGAAGCACCTCTATGTGCTGGCTTTTTACCTCCTTGTGCAGACATCTTGGGTAAAGATAAGTACCAGCACTCTTCCTTTGCAATTATGCATGGTCCTCCTTGGCTTATTTGTATTGAAAGTTTTTTTTTTTTTAAATTTGCTTCCATATACTATCATCGCACACCAAGCTGGCTTTACACCTGCCAATTTATTTTCCTGGAGTTTCAAAATCCCTCCTTATGCTGTGTTTGGGGTCTCCTACCTTGCCACTATGTATTCCTCCATTGGCAATTAACGTAGCCTCTAGCCTTTTTCCACGTATGCCCCATAACATTGCTATTAATTTTTTTAAAAACTTCTTTCTTTGCTCAGTGTCCTTCCATTATTCAACGCAACCCTCCTTCCACTATTCAATGTAGCCCTCCTTCATCTGCCACATGGGAACAGGAAGGATGATAACATTTTTTCATTTGGTATTGCATTTAAAACCAAGTGTTTTACGTGGTTTTTACCATGTCTCCCTCCCTCCATGTGTTGCACAAATTAATCCTTGACATCCAGCGCAATCTCATTTCACATGCAGGCTGTGGGTTTGAAATACAAACTAAGAGGTAATGGCAACATTTTTTTTCCTCAATTTTCTCTTCCTTATCCCGCGTGATCCTTTCAAAATCTTGTGCTTGGCGTAACACTTTGTTTATTAAAACACCTTCAACCAAATGCATTTTCTCTGATAGTTTAGAAGGCCCTTTGTTTTTGAATTCATGCATTGTCCTTCCTTTTTTTAAAATAGTTTTAAACACCATATTTGAATTTTCTTTGTAGTTTTAATGTTTTTTAATTCTAGCTATTTCGCTGGCTCGAAGGCTCTAAAGTCTCTTCATAATGTTTTAAACCCAGGCACTCCATCCATAACATGTGGGTTTTCCCTTTGAATTTATGGGCATCATGTATGAAAACAGAGCCGCAAAAGTTGGATTTACAACCACAAAATAAATTTTCTTGAAGGCTTCATGATGCCAATTCAAAAAAAATCTATGTACAATTCTTGCAAATATGTCATTCACTAAATCCACACTTTTTGCACTCACACTTCATTTAGGGATTTTCGTCAAATAATCATATTCTTACATCCATGCTTCACATTTTTAAACTCTGATGGATGTCCATACCATTTCCAAAAAAATCCCCCTTTTACATTTGACCAATAAAATCCATATTTCAGACATTTTTCCAAGTGCTAAAAATGAGTAAACTGCTCTCATAAATGCACTCATAAAAACTAACTGACTCATACAATGGACCTCAAAACTTGATGAATATGATCTCTGGTGCACACGTACCAACTTCATAAAATGGTTTTTCTTGACTCACCTCAAGGTCTAAAATATCACTTGTCAAAGTTGGTCCTTTCAAATTACCATGTCAAATAACAATGAAACTCATATGGTTTTGACTTTGAAAACAAGTCAAGCGATCTCCTGAAGACCTAAGCTATTGGATATGGGTATTATGTTATATGGAGAACATGAATCCAAAAAGGTGGCTCTTGAAAATCATTCAGACACATTTGGCAAACCCTTGATAGTCGCCACTTGGAACTTACAGAAAAGAACATATGAGAAAATAATTATTTCTTCAAATGAAGAGAGTTTGGGAAAGTATGCATACAGAACCCTCAGGACCTGAGACCTTGAAAAATTGAAGTAAATTTGGTCTAAAATATAGGGGCACCATTTTCTTGATATTAACAATCATGGTATTCAATATATAACATCACAAATAGGGCATCTGACCAAACTGTGCAACCGATCTGCATTAAACTGTTAGAAACTGCAAACGGAATCAGATTGAAAAATTATCCAAAAAGATTCATCATGACCTGAAAATATTCATGGTAGCACAGCTCCATGCCTAAAACATAGGGGAGCATCCAATTTTCCATTCCATTCAACCAGTTATAAACTTGTAAGACCTTAAAGTAGGTCATTCTGCAATTCTGCACTTTACACTGAGAATCAGAAATAATTGCAAACGGAATGACCTTGGAAAAGTATGCAAATGAACTCATGGGGGTCTTAAAATGGAAACAAAGCTTCTCTCTCATGCCTATAATACCTAGGAATAATCCTTATATCATGAAACTTTATTCGACCAAAGATGCAAGCATGCAAAGTAGGTCATTTACTATAATCAAGCAATGTGCATAATATAGATTTAATTGAACACCTCCAAATGACCCTCTTCAAAACTCATCAAAAATGACATCTGAAAGTTGTGACCCATTAAATTTAATCTATGATAGGTTTTTCACATGCTCCCCAATCAGTATCTCATAAAAATCATCAGGTCATATTTTACTTGCACTTCAAGTAGGCTTCCTCGAAAAGTTTTTAGGGGTACTCACCTTGCCTTAGAGAAATTTTTTTAATTGGTCACTCCAAATTTGTGTCAAATTTGAGAGTACCAACAATATCCAAGTAATCATTTAATTCTTTGAATTTGTTTTCACAATGTTTGTCCCATTTGAAGGTAACACCCTTTTGTATCAGTTTAGTAAAATGTTGTGCTCTGTCTGCAAGTTGTGACATAAATCTCCTAATTGACTGGAGTCTTCCTTGCAGCATTCTCATTTGAATAATATTGCGTGGAGGTGACATTTCCAGCATAGATTTAACTTTTTTAGGGTCCACCTCAATTCTTTTTACTGATACAATAAACCCTATTAATTTCCTTGATTGGACTCAAAAGGCACACTTCTTTGGATTAAGCCTGAGTTGAAATTGTTTCATGCGATCTAGTATCTTTCTTAGGTATTCAATATGAGTAGTTCTTGTTTTTGACATGGCTAAGTTATCATCCACATATTCCTCTATGTTTTTATGTATCATATCATGGAAGATTTTTGTCATAGCTCTTTGGTATGTAGCTCCAGCATTGTTTAATCCAAATGACATAATGTTCCAGCAAAAATCTCCCCATGCGCATGTGAATGCTTTCTTTTCTTGGTTTTTAGGAGAAACCTTAATCTAGTTGTAGCCCAAGAAACCATCCTTGAGTGAGTACATCTGATAGCTTGTTGTAAGATCTATGATCATATCAATGTTCAGTAGTAGAAAATCATCTTTAGGACATGCTTTTTTTAAGTCTCTAAAGTCTGTGCAAATCTTGATAGATTTATATATTTTATATACTGGTACCACATTAGAAATCCATCCTGTGTATGCGATGACTCTTATGAATCCAGCTTTCAATAATTTTTCTAGCTCTGCTTTCACCAGTAATGCAACATGAGGATGCATCTTTCTTAGTTTATGTTTCATGGGTTTTATCCTAGAATCTATAGATAAATGATGCATTACTAATTCAAGATCAAGTACTCCATGCATATCCATGTAAGACCATGCAAAGTGATGACTTATAAGTGATTGAATGTTTGAATATTTCAAGTTGATGATCACCAAGCTAATGAAAGTTAATGCAAGAAATTAAATCAGTTAATGTATTGTATTATCATTGATGTCAACTTGATATAATCTGATTGGTTATATTTAAAGTGTCAAAGACTTCAGAGATCCAGTGAGATAAAGATTATGCTTCCAAGTAATACATAAAAGATCAGTATTCACTAAGTGACTACAAAAACTGACGCGCAGTGCACCCTGACGGACAGAGAAACCCAAAAGTAAAGTCATAGTGATGCCCAAGAAATAAAACTGACAAAGCATTACCGACGAGAAAAATCATAAGCATTACCGATGAGAAGAAATTCATAGTGATGCCTGATGGGAAAACAAACCTGATAGATAGACAACCCCGACGGAGATGCTTGAGGAGAACTGAAGTCTTGACCAAAGATAACAAAGATTTAAAACACCGAAAGGAACTGAAGTTCAGAAATGACAAAAGACTTAGCTAGAAAGAGCTAAAGGAGTTAACTAGTTGTTAACATTGTTTTCATTGATAAGTTAAATCCAGAGATAAGTGAAATATTTAAAGTTATTTTATTCCAGTTGTCAAAAGAGAAATCTATGGGATAAAACTAAAGTAAAGATTTAAAGCAAGATTGGCTAAAATTGTGGATCGCACCAAGACAAAGAAAGTCAAGAACTGAGAAATGGTGAAGTCATGTATATAAAGAGACAAGCTAATTCATTATGCAAAAAGGGGTGAATAGAGAAAGAAGATGCTGAGGAGAAACTGATGAAGGAAGACTTCAATCATACCTGATCAATCAAGCTGAAGAATAGAGCTAATTCTACGGACACCATCACCAAGAAGAAAGAAGTGGATAAAAGGTATTGAAAAGATACATTGATCAAAAAGGTATTATAAGCTTACAATAGATCTGAAAAATCTGCAAAGTATAGTTGTATATGTGAACAGATCATTTATTTTTTCAATTTAACCATTGGATAAGAAAGTCTCTTAACTAAGCAAGAATAACAATCCTTTCTATATTGAGATACATCCAAAGGAGTATCAAAAATTTTGGTCATGAAGATAGCATGAGATGCCAGATACCATTTGACAAACCACACTGGGTTCGGTCATAAAAGGTAGCATGGAGATGTCTGATATCAAGTGACAAAATATTCTATTTAAATCCTCTAAAACTTCACACCTAACAGTGCGTTTGTAAACTTTAACAGGGTTGGCTCTTCACTGAGCTCACTTCAGAAGAGTGAAAATTTTGGGTTACCGGTCCCAAGTGGTTTTTCTCTTAATAGGGTTTTCACGTTAAAAATTCATGTGTCAATGTGTTTATGAGTCATTACTTTAGTGTTTTGCATTATACATAACTAATCTGGATTGATCGGTATACACTAAGCAAGTTACTGCATTTCGGTAAATGAAAGACTTCTAATCGGTAAACAATAATAATAAGGTTTAACAGTGAACTCTGAGTAGTAGTTATTTGTTGAGATTATTTCAAGGCATTCATCTTATAGGAATGAAGATAGCTAGAGGATTATAATTGTGGTAATAAGTTTTTGGGTTAATGGTGCAAGAACAACTAGGTAGGCTAAGTGTGAAATGTAACCTAGGGCTTCTTTTGATGTTTTGGCTTGTAGTGGTTCTAGCCAAACCACTAGGTTAATAAAGAAACATGTAGGTCCTAGTGTGTAGGTTGTAAAGTGTGAGGAAGCCTAATTAGGTCCTTAGTGACATTTGAGTCGAATCTAGGTCTATTAGCGTGTTTAGTGATTTTAGTGCCAAATTTAGTGGAAGGATAAACCAGAGTCAATGGCCTCATGGATTGCAGAGGAAGACTTCAAGAAGGTGGGCATTTTAGAGGATATCTTTTCCACAAGAGTGACACAGCTTTCCTTTTTGGGGAGTATCATGTAGGAGAACCTAGGTAGGATAAGTGTGCAATGTAATGTCCTAGGGCTTCTTTTGATGTTTTGTCTTGTAGTGGTTCTAGCCAGACCACTAGGTTAATAAAGGAAGATGCAGGTCCTAGCATGTAGGGTGTAAAGTGTGAGGAAGCCTAATTAGGTCCTTAGTGACCTTTGAGATCAATCTAGGTCTATTAGGGTGTTTTGTGATTTTAGTTCCAAATGTGGCCAAGAAAGGGGCTAAAGGTCCTATTTCATGTTTATACACCATAATTAGTGATTTGGGAAATATTGGACACCTTTTGACCAAGTTTGGATAGCATATCCAAAAAGTTGCAAAAGTTGTTAATGTTGTCATTGACAACATTGACAACATTTGTTGCAAGAATGCAACTTTGATGGAATTAGTTCCTTAACTATCTGAAACCAGTGTTTTAGTGCCTTGGTAAACTATAAGAGGCTATCCTCGATCATTTTCAACGGTTGGCAAGTTTATGTTAGATTGTGTACGGACTGTGTATTGGATTAACAATTATGGTTTGTGTCATTTGTGAAGACCTGGTATTGTAATGGATTGAATTAACTTATGTAAGAATTTTTTTTGGTAATGTAGATTGTGCTAAGACTTTGTGTGGTGGTAGTTCTGTATATTGAATAGTTCAAGTTCCTTTTGTAAATTCTTTTGTTTTCTGTCCAGTCGTTGTCCTGAATAGGGTACTGTGTGCAAATGGGGTCATAGATCCATTTTCCATTGTGGAACTTGCACAGGATGTTGGATTATGGAAGGTGACTCCATGTACATTATGTAAAGTGAAGGAGGGGCCCAAGAAAGTATGGAATCTATTTATAAGGTGATTCCCTAGACGAGCTAGAGATGCATGGCTAGGGATCACCAACAAATGTAGAGCATTTTGGAGGGATTGAAAGAATTCATTGCTTCAATCAAGGATTGTGGGGAGGTATTATGGTGAGTGAAGGAAACCTAACTCGGAGGATAATTTTGGGTGTGATGTTTTTCTAGCCAAGAAAATCAATTTCTTGTGTAGACAGTGAAAAGTCCTAAAACCCTAAATTTTAGGCATGTTTGTAGGAGGTATTGTATGGACACCTCTGGAAGCCAAGACCTAGAAATCCTTAGGTTCTTGAAAAAGGGTATCAAGATATGGTATTATTTTTCTGACTTGTTAAGGGTTTTTACAAGTTATTGTAGAAAAGGAGCCTAACTATGCCTAATGCTAGTAGCCCTCTTTTGGGTGTAATTGACTTGGAATTTGGAACTCGTTGAGGGTTTCAATCCCAAAGAAGTTTGTGGAAATTGGAATTAGGCCAATAAAAAATCTTGAAGACTTGGAATCCATTTGGATCAGTGTGTGTAGATGGAGCAAGAAAGGCCAATTGAAACCTAGGAAGGAACATTGTGAGTTTTGATTCTATATTGTTGGTGTTCACTAGTTGAAAGGATTAGGATCTTGTGAGAAGAATCCTAAGGAGGATAGGTTTAGTTGAAGAACCATAGTAGGTAAATATAGTGGCCTAGGAGCCCTTAGAGGAAGCTAGGGAGAAGAAAGATTAGTGTTACATCATAGTGGTATCAGAGCAAGTTGAGAAACTTTGGAAGTTAGTGCATGTCAGCAACTACTAGAGAATCAGTAGGAGAGTCAAAGATAGTGACAAATGCAGAATTAGATAAGGAAGTTGATGAGAAAAAGGAGAGGAACCAACTCCTTGAAGTGGCCTTAGAAGGCATGAATTTAAGGCTAATTGAATATGGTAGTGAAGCATCTAGGAGCAGAGAAGGGGTGGAAAATAGTGATAGGGGCAAGAAGGTTGCTGAGGAAGACATCATTCTGGAACCTAACCCTATCTTGAATGAAGATCCATTCTTAAAGGCCATAAAAGATTTAGGTGTCAAAGCATTAGAACGAATCCCTTTGTTTAGTGGAAAGATGGATATTGAAGCAGTAATGGATTGGATAGAGGGAATGAAGAACCATTTCGAATGCGAGGGTGTGAATGAAGCCCAAAAGCTTAAGGTGGCCAAGTCTAGACTTAGAGGATCAACTTTGACTTGGTGGAAATACCTTCAAGATGAGAGAGTAAGAATGGGAAAGAAACCAATAGCAAATTGGAATTCCATGGTGACCAAGTTGAAGGAGAATTAACTCCTGAAGGATTATGAAATCCAAATACATAGAAAGAGACAGAACTTGAAAGAAAAAGACCTAGATGTGGCCTCATACACTGAAGAATTCCAAATATTGTGTCCAAGGTCTAAATTGAAAGAAGAGGAGTCAGCCAAAGTGGATAGATAGTTGGGTGGATTGAAGTGGAACATCCAAGAGGAGATTAGCCCATGGACACCAACTACAATACAAAAGTGTCATCAGTTGGCCATAAGAGTGGAGGAGAAGAACAAGAAGAAATGTGACTCTAGCTTCAAGAATAATAGAGGTAGGGGAAGAGACCAAAGGGGTCAAAGAGGAGGCTACCAAGGCAGAGGTAGTGAGAAAAGGTCACAAGGAGAGAACAAGTTGATAGAGTAGCAGATTGAAATTAGTTCAAGGGGAGGCTATAACAGAGGTAGGGGTGATTGTGATGGTCCTAACAAAGGGAGAGGAGCTAGGAGTAGTTCTTACTTTGTAACCATGAAGTTTTATTATTGTGGGAAATTAGGCCATCCAGCCTATAGATGTCCTGACAAACCTTCTATAGAAAACAGTGATAAAAGGGTAGCATATTCTCATGAGGACACTTCAAGTGTCAAAGCACCTGAGATTGACCATCTAGATTCAGAGATGGGAGAGAACTTGATGTTTAGGAGAGTACTAATAAGACAACCAATCAAGGATGATCCCAAACATAGGAGGGCCTTGTTTAGAATCAGATGCAAAATTCTTGGTAAGGTTTGCAAAGTTATTGTGGACTCTGGATCCACAGATAATATCATCTCAGAGGAGGAAGTAGTGAAACTCAAGCTAGCTAAAATACCTCATGTAAATCCCTATAAGGTGACATGGCTCAACAAAATCCAAAGTGTATTGGTCAATGAGAAAACATGGCTTGAGTTTTCAATAGCATGATACAAGGATAGGTTACTTTGTGACATCCTACCAATGGATGCTTTCCATTTTCTATTAGGAAGGCCTTGGCAATTTGAAAATGGAGTAGTATATAATGGGAAGGAGAATTCCATCACCTTCAAGAAAGGAGGAAATACTTTCAAGATTCAATCTTTCATAGAAGATGAAGAACCATAGTAAAAGAATCCTAATGTCATGTTGTGTAGTGGGAAGGAGTTTGTGAAAGATATCAAGGATGATGAGAGTGAAGGGTATGCCATTGTGCTAAGACCCAAGGAGGAAGAAAAACCAATGAAGGATCCATTACCACCAGAGGTACAAGAATTTCTTGTGAAGTACAAGGACATAGTGAGTGATGGCACTCCTACAACCCTACCACCTAAGAGGGTAATCAATCAACAAATAGACTTTGTGCTAGGGGCATCTCTGCCCAATAAGGAAGCATAAAATCTTACTCCTGATCAAAATGTGGAGGTAGAAAGACAAGTAAAATAACTCTTGGATCAAGGCTTGATCAAGAAGAGTATTAGCCCTTATGAATTCCAAGTTGTGTTGGCATCTAAGAAGGGAGGAAAATGGAGACTATGCATAGACTCAAGGGCCATAAATAGGATCACAATAAGGTATAGGTTTCCTATACCTAGGATAGAGGATCTCATGGATTGCCTTGGAGGGGAAATGTACTTTACCAAGCTGGACTTGAAGAGTGTATATCACCAAATCAAGGTGAAGGAAGGTGATGAATGGAAAATGACATTCAAGACCAAAGTTGGGTTATATGAATGGCTTGTTATGTCATTTGGCCTCTCTAATGCTCTGAGAACATTCATGAGGCTCATGAATGAGGTGCTCAAGGACTTCATGGGGAAGTTTGTGGTGGTATATCTTGATGATATACTGATATTTAGCAAGACAAGAGAGGACCATATCAGACATGTAGAGGTAGTATTGAAGAGGTTGCATGAAGAGAAATTGGATATCAACCTTGAAAAGTGTGAGTTCTTCAAACAAGAACTAGTGTATTTGGGCTTTGTAGTGTTCAAAGGGTCTTTGAAGATGGACCAAGATAAGGTTTCTGATATTCTAAATTGGCCTCCACCTACCACAGCCACAACGGTAAGGATTTCTCATTTCCTTGCATAGTTTTATAGGAAGTTTATTAGGAATTTCAATGGGATATGTGCACCAATGATGGATACTATAAAGGGCGGGGTCAAAACTAAGTTTAGGTGGACCTTAGAAGCAAAGAAATCCTTTGAGTTGTTGAAGAAACAAGTTGCTACTCAACCTGTCCTACAATTGCCAAGCTTTGAGATATTGTTCACTATTGAATGTGATGCAAGTGGGATGGCAGTAGGAGGTGTATTGAGTCAAGAAGGTAGGCCAATTGCCTTCTTTAGTGAGAAATTAAATGAGGCAAAGAAGATATATTCTTCATATGATTTGGAACTATATGCTTTAGTTTAGTCCCTTAGAAAATGGAGGCATTATCTATTGCCTAAAGAGTTTGTGGTATTTACAGACAATCAAGCTCTTAGCTACATAAATACTCAGGAGAAACTAAGCAATATGCATTTGAAATGGATGGAGTATTTACTAGCATTTACCTTTACTATAAAGCATAAGAAGGGACAACTCAATAAGGTTGTAGATGCCTTAAGTTGGAGGTTACTTATAGTCCAAGAAGTCCAATTGAATAGCATTGGAATTGATAGTTTTAGAGATATTTACAAGGAAGATGAGGACTTTGGGGAAGCATATAAGGTATGTGTTGAATTTAAAAACCATTTTCATAGCAAGTTCTCAGAGTTTACTTTATAAAATGGACTGTTATTCAGGGGTAACTAGTTATGTGTGCCAAGAGGCTCTATGAGGATGAATCTCATATAGGAGAAACATAATGGATCTCTAAGTGGTCACTTTGGTATGAAAAATAAATTAGAGCTTGTGCAAAGGTTCTACCATTGGCCAAAGTTGGTGAAAGATGTCACCAAATATGTGGAGCAGTGTGTTGTTTGCATGAAGGCAAAAGGAGGAATGAGTAATGCAGGGTTGTATCAGCCTTTCCTAGTCCCTAATTAGCTATGGGAGTGTGTGAGTATGGATTTTATTCTAGGTCTACCCAAAACCAAGAAGGGGTATGAAATCCTTTATGTAGTTGTTGATAGATTCAGTAAAATGGGGCATTTCATTCCATGTAAGACTACTAGTGATACTAGCCACATAGCCTATTTGTTCTTTAAGGAGATTGTGAGGATTCATGGTCTTCCTTTGAGCATAGTATCAGATAGGGATGTGAAATTTATGAGGCATTTTTGGAGGACATTATGGACAAGATTGGGTACCAATCTTTCTTTTGGTTCAGCCTACCACCCTCAAACTGATGGCCAAACTGAGGTGGTAAATAGGGTGTTGGGTAACCTATTGAGGTGCCTAACTAAGGAGTATGGGCAAAATTGGGATGTGGTCAGTCCCCAAGTAGAATATACTTACAATGATAGTAAGAACATAATGATAGGAAGAATCCCATTTGAGGTGGTTTATGGCATGCACCCTAGAGGTGTTTGTGAGCTCAGGGAACTTGGAGGTATGGAGTATAGAAGTCAACATTTCGAGGACTTCACCCATGCTATGAAGGAGATACAAGAACAAGTCAAGAAGTAGATGCAAGACAGTCAACACAAGTTGAAGCTAAAAGTTGATGAAAAGAGGAGAGATGTTCAGTTTGATGTGGATGACTATGTGATGGTTCACTTGAACAAATCAAGGCTACAAAAAGGTGTCCCTACCAAGCTTCAAATGAAAATGGTAGTACCTTGAAAAATATTAGCCAAATATGGGGCTAATGCATATAAGATAGAATTACCATCATACTTGAGCATATCTTTGGTGTTCAATGTGCAAGACTTAATCCAGTTCAGAGGGAAGATAGATGAGATCAGTTAGTGCATTCATGGAATTAGTGGGGATTTTGAGGCAATTGTATTGCCTCCCAAACCATAGATGGTAGCTGACAAAGTTCTGGACTCTAGGGTTAAGAAGACTACCAGGCATAAATTCTACATGGAACACCTAATTTAGTGGAAGGATAAACTAGAGTCAATGGCCTCATGGATTGCAGAGGCAGACTTCAAGAAGGTGGTAATTTTAGAGGATATCTTTTCCACAAGAGTGACACAGCTTTCCTTTTTGGGGAGTATCATGTAGGAGAACCTAGGTAGGATAAGTGTGCAATGTAACCTAGGGCTTCTTTTGATGTTTTGTCTTGTAGTGGTTCTAGCCAGAACACTAGGTTAATAAAGGAAGATGTAGGTCCTAGCATGTAGGGTGTAAAGTGTGAGGAAGCCTAATTAGGTCCTTAGTGACCTTTGAGTTCAATCTAGGTCTATTAGGGTGTTTTGTGATTTTAGTGCCAAATGTGGCCAAGAAAGGGACAAAAGGTCCTATTTCATTTTTATACACCATAATTAGTGATTTGGGAAATATTGGACACCTTTTGACCAAGTTTGGATAGCATATCCAAAAAGTTGCAAAAGTTGTCAATGTTGTCATTGACAATATTGACAACATTTGTTGCAGGAATGAAACTTCAATGGAATTAGTTCCTTAACTATTTGAAACTAGTGTTTTAGTGCCTTGGTCAAATATAAGAGGCTATCCTTGATCATTTGCAAGGGTTGGCAATTTTATGTCAAATTATGTACAGACTATGTATTTGATTAACAATTACAGTTTGTGTCATTTGTGAAGACCTGGTACCGTAATGGATTTAATTAACTTCTGTAAGCATTGTTTTTGGTAATGTAGATTATTATAATACTTTTTGTGGTGGTATTTTTCTATATTGAATAGTTAAATTTTCTTTTGTAAATTCTTTTGTTTTCTATCCAGTCGTTGTCCTGAATAGGGCACTGTGTGCAAATGTGGTCATAGATCCATTTTCCATCGTGGAACTTGCATGGGCTCTTAGATTATGGAAGGTGACTCCATGTACATTATTTATAGTGAAGGAGGGTCCTAAGAAATTATGAAAGCTATTTATAAGGTGATGCCCTAGGCAAGCCAGAGATGCATGGCTAGGGATCACCAGCAGTTGCAGAGTATTTTGGAGGGATTGAAAGCATTCATTGCTTTAATAAAGGATTGTGGGGAGGTAGTATGGTGAGTGAAGGAACCCTAACTCAGAGGATAAGTTTGGGTGTGATGTTTTTCTAGCCAATAAAATCAATTTTTTATGCAGACAGTGAAAAGTCCTAAAACCCTAAATTTAAGGCATGTTTGTAGGAGGTACTGTATAGACACCTCTAGAAGCCAAGACCTAGAAAATCCTTAGGTTCTTGAAAAAGGGTATCAGGATATGGTATTATTTTTCTAACTTGTTAAGTTTTTTTACAAGTTATTGTAGAAAAGGAGCCTAACTAGGCCTAACGCTAGTAGCCCTCTTTTGGGTGTAATTGACTTGGAATTTGGAACTCGTTGAGGGTTTCAATCCCAAAGTAGTTTGTGAACATTGGAATTAGTCAAATAAACAATATTGAAGACTAACTTTCCAAATGGAATATTTTGGGATCCATTTGGATGAGTATGTGTAAATGGAGCAAGAAAGGCCAATTGAAGCCTAGGAAGGAACATAGTGAGTTTTGATTCTACATTGTTGGTGTTCACTAGTTGAAAGGATTGGGATCTTGTGAGAAGAATCCTAAGAAGGATAGGGTTAGTTGAAGAACCCTAGTAGGTCAATAGAGTGTCCTAGTATCCCCTAGAGGAAGCTAGGGAGAAGTAAGACTAGTGTTACATCAGTTAAGTTATTTGAATATTTTTGAGGCCACTGATTCACCCCCCACTATCAATTATTATAATAATTGGTATCAGATCTTGTGTTCTTAGAAAGGGAGTTTAACAGCTCAAGCAAAAGATCACAAGATGAGAAAACAAGATGTTCCCAAGTTGAACAAGGACAACTTTGAATCATGACAAAGCAGAATAAGATTCCACCTATCAGGTATTGGAAATGATGTTGTTCAATACTTAGATACTGAATGTGTGTTACCTAAAGGACCTCACACACTTGAGAAATTAAGAGAAAATAATGACCATAATTACATGATGATAGAACTTGCTTCCTCTCTTTCCGATGCTAAATTTGAAGATGTCAAGAATTGCACTTCTACAAAGTAAATGTGGGATAAATTGAAGCTGGTACATGGAGGAGATGCCAATGTACTAAGAGCTAAGGTAGAAAACCTAAGAGGAAAATTTGATGGCCTAAGAATGAGAGAAGGATAACATATCATTCAGTACAACTGATGAATAAAAGAGGTAGTCAATTTTATCCGAGGAGTTGGAGGCATACTTGAAGAAGAGACAATGGCAAGTAAAATCCTAAGAACCTTACTACCTTTATATTCTATTAGAGTATCTGCTATACAATAAATGAGAGCAGTTGAAAATAATAATGTTACTCTAGATAGTCTAATTGGTAGACTGATTTCATTTGAGATGAATAACTTTGATAACAGTCTCTTACCATCTATTGAGTCTGCATTCAAACCTTCTTTGAAAATAAGTAAGTCAAGTCATAAATACACTATTAGAAATGAGAGTGAAAGTGATAGTGATGACCAAGATCTTGATGAGATTGAAGCACTAATGGAAAGAAGATTGTAGAGAGGAAAAGGTAGATGCAAAGGTAAATTACCACTTGTATGTTTTAATTATAAAGATATTGGACACTTTTCTGCTAGATGTCCTAACAAAAGAAAAGATGATAGAAGTAATGACAGATCATATGAAAAGAAGTTTGATAGAAGTGGCAATAGAGATTACTGAAGCAACTAAAAATCTAACAAAAGAGATACCCGAGACTACAAGGACAAAGGGAAGAAATATTTTTACCTAGCTGAGAACAGAGATGGAGATATTGACACCAAATCTAATGAAGACATTAAGATGGTATTTTTAGCCATGAAGGATGATTCAAATGAAGAAGAAAAGTATGTAGGTACTACACTCATATCTAAGGTTAGTAGGAATGATTTCTATATTATAGATAGTGGCTACACTCACCACATGACCAGTGATAAACAAAAGTTTGAAACTTTTGAGTACTATAATGGTGGATCAGTAAGAATGGGTAATGACACACCTTGTCCAGTTGAAGGTAAAGGAACTATAATGCTGAATAACCTAATCAAATGTGAAAATTCATACTAGGTAAAAGGACTTAATTATAATCTATTGAGTGTTTCACAGATGAATAATATAGGTCACCAAGTACAATTTGAGAATAAGAAGGCAAAGATATTTAATGAATCAGGAAGGTTGATCAGAACTGGTGAACAGACAAAAGGTAACCTTTTCTATCTTGATGATATAAAAATTACTTGTTTAATGGATAAAAATGAAGACATATGGTTGTGGCATAAAAGATTATGTCATGTGAATTTTTACAACATGATAAACATAAGTAATAAAAGGAAATTAAGAGGCTTACTGAGCATGTCAAAGCCCGAGCATATCATGTGTAAGAATTGTCAAAAAGGTAAGATGGCAAAGTCTAGTTTCAAGAGTAAAGCCCATATATCTAATGCTATTCTAGAATTAGTCCATACTGATCTATGTGGACCTTTGAGAACAAAGAGTTACTATGGTGATATATATTTCATTCTCTTTGTAGATGATTATTCTAGAATGATCACAATTATGCTCTTAAAAGAAAAATTAGAAGCATTCAAGATGTTTAAATGGTATAAAGCTATAATAGAAAAACAAAGTGGTTAGAAATTGAAATTATTAAGATCAGATAGAGGAGGAGAATTTGTTTCTAATGAATTCACTACCTATTACAATGAGTGTGGAATTAAAAGATAGGTTTCTACACCAAGAACACCACAAAAGAATGGGATTGCTGAAAGGAGAAACAGATCCATTATTGATTGTGCAAGAACACTGATGATAGAGAAAATAATCCCTCAAACATTCTGGAGAGAAGCTGTCAGTACTTCCATCTACATATTGAACAAAGTACAATTGAAGAAAGACACAAAGAAGACACCCTATGAGCTTTGGTATGGTTACACACCCAATGTAAGTTAATTCATAATCTTTGGTAGTCAATGTTATATTTTGAAAGATGATAGAAATGGAAAGATTGACTTCAAAAGTGATGAAGGTATCTTTCTAGGGTATTCCACCAAGAGAAAGGCTTATAAATGTCTTAACAAGTCCTCTAACAAAATCCTTGAAAGTGAAAATATCAGAATAGATGAATATGTAGAGAAAACTAATGAGGAAAGAAAAATACAAACAGAAGACTACAACAAGTTTGTTTACACTGAAGAACCTGACACTCTACTTGAGTAGTAGTGTATCGCTCCTGACCAATAGAACATTGCACCCGAGCATCAGGTTGCAATTAACAAAAATTGAGAAATTCATCAAAATGATGTTCTAAGCGATGAATATCAAAATGAAGGTCAAGATGATGATCAAAATGATGAACAAAGAACTGAACTGAAAATTTCCAAGTATGTCAGAAGAGATCATCCACAGAATCAGATCATAGGAGACAAGAAGGTTGGAATGAGAACAAGAAGTAAGTCACTAAACACTAGATGTTTACTTTGTGATTTTGAGTCTAAATCTGTTAATAATGCACTTGAAAATTAAGAATGGGTCAGTGCTATGAATGAAGAGATAGAACAGATTTAGAAGAATAATACATGGACATTAGTACCAAGACTAGATGAAAATAATGTCATTGGTACCAAATGGATATTCAAAAACAAGCTGAATGAGAATGGAGAAGTCACAAGAAATAAAGCAAGATTAGTATGTAAAGGGTATGCACAAGAAGAAGGTATTGACTATAGGGGAAACCTTTGCACCCATTGCTAGACTAGAAGGAGTAAGAATCTTACTTTCTTATGTTGTATTCAAAGGATTCAAGGTATACTAGATGGATGTCAAATCTACAATCCTAAATGGAATACTGGAAGAAGAGGTATACATTGAATAACCAGAAGGGTTTGTTGATCCAGACAAGAGAAAAATGGTATGTAGACTACATAAATCCTTGTATGGATTGAAACAAGGACCTAGAGCCTAGTATGAAAGACTTCACTCCTATCTCATAAGCATTAAATTTGTAAGAACGAGTGAAAATAGCAATCTGTACTTAAAACAAGATACCGATGGTAATATTCTGATTGCTAAAATATTTTTTGATGATATCATATTTGGGGGTAATGAAATGTTATGTAAATCCTTTGCTAATGAAATGAGAAAATAATTTGAGATGTTAATATTTGTGGAGATCAAATTCTTTCTTGGTCTACAGATTCTTCAACAAGATGCAGACATATATATCACTCAGTCCAAATACATCAAGGAAGTGCTGACGATATTTAAAATGGAAGATTCAGAGCCATTTGGACACCTATGGCAACTGGCTGTAAGCTGACAAAAGAAGAAAAATCAAATGAGGTAAATCAGACCTTGTATAGATCAATGATTGGAAAACTAATGTATGTTGTTCACACCAGACTAGATATAGCACATGCAATTGGAATAGTTGCAATATTCTCTTCTAATCCAAAATAATTGCACATGACTGTTGTCAAGAGAATTCTAAGATATCTAAAGAACACCGAGGACTATGGCTTATGGTATAAAAGAGAAGGAAAATTTGAGCTTCAAGTCTATACAGATACTGATTGGGCTAAAAAATTAGATGACCAAAAGACCACAACTGGAGGATCATTCTTCATGGGTGATAGACTTGTCACATGGATCACCAAGAAGAAAGGATGCATTTCACAATCTACTGTAGAAGCATAATATGTGGTTGTTGCTGCAAAATTCTCTAATAATGCATGGATCAAATAGTTGCTGGAAGGTATGATTATGAAGATTCTTGAACCAGTGATTATCTATTGTGATAATACTAGTGCAATAAACATTTCTAAGAATCCATTCATGCATGATAAGACTAAGCATATTGCTATCAAGTATCATTACTTAAGAGAAAAAGTGCAAGAAAAAGAGGTGATACTAGAATATGTTCAATCAAAGGAATGATTAGATGATATATTCACAAATCCATTGCCTAAAGACACATTTGAGTACTTGAGATAGAGACTAGGGGTCCAACCCTTGTCTATTGGTCAATAAGCTGACTAGGAAGCTACATCAACCTACAAATAATCAGAAGATCATTTATGTTGATGAAAGTACAGAGATGGACTGCAAAGATACATCAGTACATAGAAAGGTACATATCTATACCCAACACTAGAGTCACTATATTTCTGATGGATAGGGAGATTAAGGGAGTATATTATAAAAAGGTAAAAGGATATAACTTTGGCATGATAAAAATTTTTACTTTGGCATTATTGTTAAAGGGAGAAAAGTTCCTAAGAATTAAAAGGGACAGAGTATCCTAAGAAGTTCCTAAGAGTTCAAAGGGAGAAAAGGGAGAGATTATCATTATCCAAAGGGAGAGAATATCCAGACTATCCAAAGGGAGAGAATACATATGAAATATCCATCAAAGGGAGAGAAGATATCCTAAGGGAGAGATGTAACCTGTAAGGGAGAGAAGTATCACGGAAGATATCCTAAGGGAGAGATGTAACCCGTAAGGGAGAGAAGTATCATGAAGGAAGATATGACTGTTGTATGCTGAATGTGGACCTCTGAATTCAACACAAACACAACATAGTCCTTACACAATCGCTTAATTCACAAAGACAAACATGAATTGTTTGCTCTGCAAATACGATTGAAGCGACCTATTGCC
>MU225446.1:8234-26838 GCA_018584345.1 Thuja plicata
GATTATGGTTTTCTTGGATAAGCCAATTTCCCATTTTATCAAGTTCGGTTGAAAGGTTTTGCACTTGTTCAGGAGGAACTCTTAAAGCATCATCTTCATCATGTGATGAGTGAGAAGAGTTATGCTCTATGGAAGGATTAGAATCATGAGTTATCAAATAGTCATCCGGGATCCTAAGGAAAGGAGAGGAAGACTCAGGATCAAAGGAACCCATAAGTATACGGATTCTTCTAACCGGGATACTATAAGTAGGACTAGATGTGGTAAAGCTCATACACCAATACAATGCAAATGAACTAACAGAAAATTTTGATCTATTGAATTTAAATGCAATTTGAAAGAACATGCAAGATCTAGCATAAACAATGTAAATCTAACACCAAAAAAGAAAGAGTTGTCTATCGCGGGTTCACCAAAATGTAAAGATTGAAAAAGGGGTAAGGGTAATATAAGGTAATAAGGTAAGGGGGTTGATTTATTAATTGTTATTTGTGTTGATTTCCTTAACCCTACTTTACACTTAACTGAATTGTATTGATTGTGTATTGAAATTGTGATTAGGGAGAAGATAAGATGCTCCTTTTCTATCCTCAAATGCACAAATGGAAGATCCAAGTTGATCAACCCAGAAGAAGGGTTAATGCACAAATGAATCAACTATTCAGAAAGAGAACAAAGAAGGGGATCTCAAATTATGTTAATTAATTAAATGAATATGTTTAATTACAGTAATTGAAAAGGATAAGAAGAAGAACCAACCTTATAAAATTGCAGATCAAAGAATGTTGTTTTCTGAGGTCTGTAGACTATTTCTGGAAAAGCTGATAGATGATCCCGAATCGGAACACAAAGATGAACAAAACTAAGAATTCTTTTCCCGATCTAATGTTGTCTTATGAAAAGGTTGACCTTGACCCAAAAATGTCAACCCTTACCCAATAATGTCGACCCTGACCTACATAGGTCCGACAGAGAATTTTTTCGCACCATCCGAAAGAAAGCCAAAAAGGGTATCTAGATCTGTGTCCAAATCTACAACCCCAAACCTGTACCTGCAAGAAAAGAGGATTGTTTTTTGTGGGGGAGAGGTTTGCCTTAGTCAAACCCTAGTTTTGGAATTAACCTCAAATATATGTAATTGAAGTTGCATAAAGATAAACAAAGTAAATGCACGAATTCACCTTGCTTGTAAAAGTCCTTGTGGCGGATTCGAACCCATGGATCCACAAGTATGCTTCAAAATGTGGAATGTAGAAAGGTAGGATTTCTTCAATCTCTTGCTTGTAGATCTCCAACACCAAGTCTTGAATGTGTTCTTGAATTTGGAATAGGCTTGGAAGAAGGTGGATGGAGAGATCACCAAAAGGGCACTATGTGGCTTGAATCCTTTAATGACCTCCAATGGATCTCCTTCATAAAAATGGATGATTGAGAATGGATGAATGATTTCTTCAAATCTTTCTCCTTAGCTTTCTTGAACTTCACTTGATAATGCTTGATCTCAATTAGGAATGCTTGATACTTGATTAGAATACTTAGTTCACTTGATGATGGTTATTGTTAGAGAAAATGAGAGGAGAAGGATCCCTTTTATATGAAAATAGGGCACAATCTTCTAAGGAGGAAAAAATAGGATAATTAAATTCCCATTAAAGCCTTTACCCCTAGGAGAGGACCTATATTAAATATAATTTAGGAATCGACACTTCAGAACCCAAAACAGCCGACCTAGAAGCGGGAAAACACTTTTCACAAAGACCGACATCCAGAAACTGTGAGACCCTGGGATCTGAACCCTAGGTCAAGGTCAAGGTTGACCTTGACCTAGGTCAAGTTTGAGGTCAACCTTGACCTAGGTTAGGGTCAAGGTCAACCTAGACCTAAAAGGTTGACCCTAACCTTGAAGCCCAGAATCACCAGTCTATAGTCCAGAATGCAGGAATCAGGCTAAAAAGGAGTGGAAAGAAGGAAAAAATAGGGGGGAAGCCATGTCAAGATCAAGAACCCATTCAAGGCACTTTTCATGAGCCCAAACCACTTACTCAGAAGGCTAAACAAGTCTACAATGGAAGTGCTTCCATTTTCCAACTATACAGTAGTAGTGTAAGATTTGGCATAAGTTGAGCCTGTAGCTCGGTTACTTCATCTCTGAAACATGTCTCTGCCTCCCACAGCTCATGACTTAACCATTTTAATTCAATGGTCTTTTCATAATATAGTTTGACTACATTTTCTCCATCTGTGGTTAAGCTACTAGCACTGTTTGCTAGATCTGTATCTAGCTTTTCTATATTGTCACTATTTTCTTTAGTGAACTTTTCTATTGTGCTCAACTTTTGAATTAAGGTTATTGCTTTAGATATGATGGGGTCTAATTCAAATATGAATTATGATAGCTTTACCCTATTTTTTGCCACTTCTTGGCTGATGTTGTCTAATAACTTTTGTTGGTACTTCATTTCTTCTTTTTCCGCAATTGCCTTCTCAGCATCAATGTTCTAAGTGGTGATGGCGTTGGTGAGGGTAGCTAGTTGATCAAATATAGGATTTCTTTGATCAATATCAATATCAGGTACAATTTGATGTAGAATATCCTATGTTGTCTCTAGTACCATGGAGTCCCTATGTTGTTTCTTCAGCTTTTCTTGTAATGCCTTCCTCTCGCATATCTCTCCATATCCCTGTAATACGTCCATGTCAAGTGTAGAGGAGTCACACTTTTATATTTCAATGATTTCATCAAGTGTAACCTCTAACTTGTTCTTCTTTGTCTTCTTCTTCTTCTTTTGTGACTCAGTAGAATGTAGCACCATTGCTAATTTCTCAGCCTTCTCTGTGGTACTTGATGATGTGACCTGTTGTGATTCTTTCTACTGTTTGGTGTTGGTTTCAGCTAGTCAAGTGTCTGCAGACGTCTCCATATTCACCTTTAACATCGTCAATAGCACCTTTGTCTATTTTCTCAGGAGTTCCATCTTTTGGTTTGTCTCCTTCATTGGTGTCCTTTGCATCATCTGTTTTGGTGTACTCATTCTTGTCTTGAGTTTCCACATCTTTGTCCTTATCTCCATCTATAACCTTGTTAGTGTCGGTTACATCTTGAGTACCTCCGATGTTTTTCTAACCATCGGTGTTGTCTTTATTTGCTTCTTCTCTTGCATCCTTTGGAGTTTCCCTATCAGGTGATTTACTTGTTTGTTGCATGATATTGATAGCTTGTATCAATATTGGCAGTTTGCCTAGAATGTTCACCTATGTGCCATCAATTGTTGTGTCTTGTTCATCGGTTTTATCTTTTACAATAGGGATATCTTCATCCTTATTGATTTCATCTGCTGGGTCATCAGTAATGTCAATGACATTGGTATCCACAACGTTGTCATTTGTGGTATCATCCCATGTCTCATCTGCCACCTCTACAATCTTATTCCCTTTTGTATCATCTTCTTCTTTATCCAACTCAATGGATGTATCATCTTGGGTTGCCTTATCAAAATCTTGTTGTTGAAGGTTCTTGTCGGGGTTGTCTTTCTCAACTGGTCTATTAATGATTTTGCACCATTTCTTGTGGTTGTCTTGTTCAAGTTCAATCAACTTGCCTCCAAGAAATTTGTATGCCCTTAACTTTGGTGAGAATTCTTTCTTGTGTTTCTCCATCATTTCATTTATCTCTACCTTTGTTGATTCAGGTGGCATTAGAGAGACAAGTACTCTCTCTCTCTCTCTCTAATTTCTTTTTCATTTGCCAAAGCAAATGTCCAATGGGCAGATAATCTATCCAAGAGTCCCGGAGGAGCATAACTTCCTTCAAATTGCATGGGTACATGTTTGAAGTTATACATTTTAGCTATCATGGCTTCCTCAATTTTAATCTGATCTTCTTGATTTCTTTTCTCCCACTTTCTAATGTGTGTATCAGTAATGGATCCATAATTTTCTATATAAACACAAATGTCATCAATAGTGTCAGGTTCTTTTACCTTGACACTTTCTGCTTCTAAGGCTTCATCTCGCTTGATGTCTTATATGTCCTCTCGGGTTCTGATGTATTTTCTACCCTTCTTGTTTTTTCCTCTTTTTGGTGCTGGAGCTTTCCTTTTATAAGTTCTGACCTTTCCTTTCTTAAGAGGTGAAGGAGTGGACTCTTTGGATGTTTGGCTTCTTGTTCTTGAAGCAACAGTAGTTATTGTTTTCTTAGATGGTGGAGGAGGTGGAGAATCTAACTCTGTTTCCTCAGAGTCATTATTTTCTTCATCTTTACTGGCAAAGACCTATTCTTTGGTTTCCTCCTCTTGTTCAATTTCTTCAGCCTGCTCAGCTTCTTCCTCATCTACTGATAGAATATTTTTGAGATTCTTTACCATTTTGTCCTTCTTTTTGACTATCTTTTTGACAACTAGGCCTGATTTAATTCTTGTTTTGGCCTCTTCATATGTGCCAAACCTTGGTTTATTTTTGTCTATTGGTTCATTGATTAAGGCATCAATTTCCTTTGTGCGAGATCAATGTTGATCTCATATTCCAGTGGTTGCAACCATGATGTCCTTGGTACTACAAGTTTGGTGAAAGTATGATCTATGTCAACCATGAAGCATATTTCATCCTTATATTTCTCGATGAGTTTCTCGGGATTCTTACCCTCTTTTGCATTCAGTCTTTGAATACATTAAAGTAATCATCCATGAGTGTTTCAAAATTATCTCCTAGTGCAGCTATGTGCTCACTGATTTGCATGGTGACCGGTTTGGTGCTGTCCCATTTCACATCTCCTACCGATGGGAACTTTTCTTGAAAATAGAAGAAGATACACATGATTAATGAGCCAAACTTACAGGTGTTTGACTTTGCATTCCTAATTATTTTTAGGTTTTCCTTCAGCTGATTTAGGAGTAGCTCAGATAAGTCCAACTATGTACCTTTCTTCACAATTTTGTAGGCTATGTCCACAGCACCTGATGCAATACTGTTTAATCTACTAGCCTGGAAGAACTTGTAGCCCAATATACATGCACCAAACTTAATCTCATCATCGGTTATTATTGTTACTTTCAATCCACAACCATCCCATTTGGCTCCAGTCATCTTTTCGGTCTCTGCCTTCGGTGGATGCTTTAATGCCTTTACTTTATCAGTTATGGGGTAATTGGTGACCACATGGATGACATCTCGGGTGATTTCCTTCGATTCATCCAACCGTAACTTGTTGTTATGCATTTTGCTTAGTACTAACCGAATCCAATCAGTTTTGAAGACCTTCAAAAACTTTAGGGCATTGGTGAGCCCTTTCACCTCACTGTGTTTGTGCTCTTCCTTAAGTGTTCCGTATTTTTTACAAATCTTCTTGTAAGCTTCTTCTACCTCTAACATTCCAATCTATGCAATCTTGCAGCATATGAAGGATTAGACGTCTTCAACCAGCTAAACCCTAGCTGGAATGCACAAAAATGCACTAGCGTCGTTGGGTTGTGAGGAAACCTCTGGATGGATCTTACAATTGGGTTCCTCACATGTAGTGTTCTTGATGATTTTGAACTCATCCTTCTTTGCATTCTTAGATTTCACGGATCGTGAAGTTGATGCCATTTTCATAAAATTAGGGCTTCTACGTAAATGCGTGAAAATGGAGATATCGGTCTTGAAGAACTTACTTTTTTTGCTTGCAAAGATCTCTAAACTGATTTGGAGTGCTTGGAGGTCGAGTCGTGATCTCTTTGTGGATTGGATTCTTTCTGCTCAAGAATTGCCTTCCCTCGCTCTGCTCTGGGTGTTGTGACAAATGAAACATTTTGATGCCCTATTTATAGCCATTGCCCTAAAACACGTGTCATAAATGCTCACCAACTCATCGGTGTCTAAAGACTAAGTTCATCAGTGAAGAATTTATTACCATCGGTGATGCTTACAATGTTTCTGAGCAGTAAAAGTTTACTTAGCCTTTACCAATAGGTTTCGGTAACACAGACAGCTTGTTTACCAACGTGTCTCGGTCAAACCTAACAAATTTTTCTTATAACCGACAATTCTCGGTAAATGTAGGCATTCTTTACTTTCAACATATACCGACGGGTTTCGGTATATATGCACGAAGACAGTTCTTACATATTTCAACAAGTATAACCATGATGCATCTTTCTGAAGCTAATTTGGAATTATTTCATCATATTATGGAACTGATTTAAAGTAATAGCTTAGTGTTAATGTATTTCCATACTTACTTGTTTTGCTTAGGTGGGGTTGGTGATATCAATGGATCCATTGGATGGGGTGTCACCATTTGCATTGCTCATTCCAGCTTCATCATTTCTTGAAGCCTTTCTCCACATTTTGTCTCTAGCCTTTCGGATATCTTCAATGGTGTTTCCATTGGGATATGTTCTTGTCTCTGGCATTCGGTTTCCATAGACCTTTTTGAGATGACCAACTTTATGACAGTGTAAGCATGCCATTCTGGGGTTAGTCCAGCCTCTAGACTTTCTGGTCCATAGTCTCATACAGTTTGCTGCAATGTGACCATATCTTCCACATGTTGTACAATTTTTCCAAGTATTGTAGTCCCATACATACTGATTACCGACATTCTTTGGTTGATATGGTGTTTCTTGACCTTTAGGCTTCCATTCTTGCCTTTTCTTTTTCCAGCATTCAAGACTTGTGTGCCAATTCATTTTGCAAGTAGGGCAGTATTTGTCCATGTAGGTTTCCTTCTTTGGTTGATCCATTTTAGACTTACATTCATAAGCTTTATGTCCTTTCTTGTTACATTTATAATAGAATCCTATGAATGAAGATGTAGATTTATGAATACCTTTCATTTTGCCTCTGCATACATTTGATGTGTGACCTTGCTTTCCAAAGTGTTTGCATGTAAGCTTCCTTGGTCTTGGATTTTCATAGACATTCTTTGGATTGGGTTGATTTGATGATTCTCTAGTTTCGGTAAAGCCTAGACCATTGTTGTTGTTGACTCTTCGTTGTCCTTCAAGAAAATCATCCATTCTTTTATTTCTCTCTTCAGCCTTTCTGATAACTTCATTATGTTGTTGCTGAATTCTAACCTCATGCTTTAGTTTTTCATTATCTTCTCTTAGTTCACTGATAATCTATATTCTTTCAATGAGTTCAACATTCATTCTATTTTCTTGACTCATAAGAATAATTTTATTTGTAAGCTCATGGTGATGCCCAACATTTCTTTGAATTTCTAACTCCTTTTTCTTGTAGTTTCTTTGTAATCTTCCTCCTGTCATCAGTAGCTAGTGTTCTTTCTATTTCATATTGTCTAGTAGAACTCATCACATCAATCATTCTTACCATTTGGGTCTCTTGACTGATTTGTAGCACCTTTATTTTCTCTGTTAGATGTTGATTGATCTCCTTTAGATTTGTGATGTTCGCTTCTGATGTATCTGATGCTTTGCTTGCATTTGATCCCAAAGACTCAAAGAAATCTAGAATATCTTCTTCCTGATAATCTTTTTCATTGCTCTAAGTTGCCATACCTTTCCTCTCATCTAACAGCTCTCTCATCTTGATTCTTTCTTCTTTATACTGTTCATAGAACATCTAAATTTCAAGATTTTTATTCTCAATATTCTTATCAAGTTTGTACTTCTCCATTGTATGATCTTTTCTCTTAAACCTTTAAGATTTTCAAGAAGAGACTTAGCTCTGATACCAATTGTTGGGTTTAATGGGAAGTAGTACTGAGAGGGGAGGGGTGAATCAGTACCTCTAAAACTTTTCCATATTCTTTAATCAATTAACCTTTGTAATCAATTGCATATTCATAACATTAATAAGAATGTGAGTCATTCATAGAAACATCCATGAACATATTTGACACATAACACAAGATATGATATCGCAGAAAACTCATGTTAGGAAGTAAAAACTACGGTGGGGATGGTACCCACAAAACCTCACTATCTGCAGAATGGAAGGGGTCGGTTAAGGCTTAAAATTTTGATCACCTTTGATTATCTACCCTGTTAGCAGTATCGATGGAGACCTGTTAAATTCTACTCTATTAAGAGCTTTAGCAACATTGTTAAGTGTGCACTCGATTAAGAGATTTGATATTGGACTGTTAAATCCACCTTTCTTGAAAGGAATTTTTACACTTTTCTCCACTTGTTAGAATGATAGAAAATTACAATTTGACCTGGTAAGTTCAATCTCCTATTGCTGATATAGATCCTATGTAGTTCACATACAAATATTATCACCTTAACTTGTGATTGAATAATACCTCTGATTATCAGTTTCCTCTGTTCTTGGTTCTGCTAACCAAATTCTTCTTTTTCTGTTCTAGTTCTTGAAACTCTCAATTCAATCCATAGATGTATTCATTCTATTCTCCTTTCTCCTACACACACATTATAATGAATGATTACATCATCTATTTATAGATGGATTGACTTCATTGAATTGTGATAAAAATAATATTAACTCTAAGATCAGATTTACAACTTACACCTAGATCTCCTAGTCTATGTGTTTTAAATTAGTTAGACTGATTAAAACACTTAAATTAATGTTTCTTGTCCCTAAAGAAATGGATTTAAAACAATTAAATATCCTATAAATAAAATACCCTTTCTTTATCTGACGTGGAAGTCAGATCCACTTTTTGCAGGATGCAACTGACTTTCAGTTCTGTCTGTCGGTCATGCTTGACTATCCTTCAATTTTTATTGTCGGTTGCACTGAATATGTTTTGTCAGTCTGCACTGTAGCTTGCATTTTGGGTTCCTCTATTGCGTTCCACTCTATCTTTTTGCATTATGATTTTTGGTGTACACACTACCTTATGTCATCGGTTCTCTCTGTACTTTGTCGCTTTTGGTGATCTTCTAATCTGATCTTCGGTTTGCCCTTACTTATATATTTCAGTGTAATCTTACCGAAAGTGTTGTTTGAATACTAATGACAAATTAATGTCATCACACAAGTATTAGGAGGAATTGAAATACCCCCATCTAATTGTGTTTGTTCCCTAAATAGTAATAGTATTTTACATCACTTGGGGAGGTAGATATTTTCTATCTTTATAAGTTATGCAAATTTGATGAAAAAATGGATATCTTGAAATTAGTATGAAAAATAAGGTAAAATCCATAAAATAAATGAGATGGCTAACCTATTATAAATGTGAGTACCTTTAGGATATTGAACACAACCATTTCTTATGGATATCTTGAAATTAGTGTGAAAAATAAGGTAAAATCCATAAAATAAATGAGATGGCTAACCTGTTATAAATGTGAGTACCTTTAGGAGATTGAACACAACTATTTCTTAGTGGCAGTGTCACCAACTTCAACTTTGTCCATTAAAATTACATGAAAATTTGTGTCCCTAAGATGGAAAATGATTTCTTAGGTTGGATAAGTCTTATGGAATAGTTTTAAGGTCACCTAGAGTTATTAAGGGTATCCTATGAGGATTTAGATAGTAGCTAAAGTGAAAAAAGTTGAAATACTTAAATTTGATCTAGCATGGGTGGTTTTATTATAGAATTAAAAAAAGAGTTAAAAGGAAAAGAAATGAGATTTAATAGTCCACGATACCAGCCATGTGTTTCTGGGTCTACACATAGTGATAGTAATATGTGACAACTCCATATCCTTGTAGGAGGCACCTAACTGTTCTACAAATGAGGTGTAGATATCATACCCCCTATGGGATTTGGACTTCTGATCTCTCTTTTAAGAGCACATGTTCTCCACCACTAGCCACACTCAAGTTGTACATATTATAATGGAAGTATGGACTTTTATGAAAATTATATAAATAAGTGAAGATTAAAGAAAGTAATGTGAGAGAAAGAAATCTAGAATAAGAAATCAAGATGAGATATCTAGGAGATAAACTCAAATTCTAAAGGTTAGCTTAAACTCCACATAAAAAGAAATGAATTAAAAATAATAAGGATCCTTTTTTGGGGAATTTTATATTGAGTGAGATACCATGATATAGAATTAGAAAAAAGCTCTTAATTTTTTTTTATAATCCATAAAAATTTTTTAAAAAAAATTGATGTGATAGAAGGAGAGGAAATTTTAAAGAGTAACAAGGTTGCACAAAATAGTAGTGGAAGAAACATGTAGGAAGTGAAGGAAGGGGAAGACATAGGAAATATAGACAATTTTATATAACCATAAAAACTCTAGAAATTCATAAAAAAAAAATTGTAAGATTTTCTCTCCTCTTGACCTCGCATATTCTTTTGTATTACATAACTATAAGAATAAAATATATTTGTGCAAATTTTATATTGGATTGTAAATTTATACTACATGTCAAACAAGAGGAAGAAGTCTACCATCCTAAGGAAATTCATCAACTCTACATGCACTCATAAATTAACCTAAACAATCCTAAACTTATATCTTTCTTTAAAATATTTGTAACTTCCAATATCTTATATAAACATGAGAGTAAACAATAAATAGTACTTATGAAAACCTGATCAAAAGAGAGCCTCTTGATAGTTTCTCAAATTAGATATGAAAAACATAAGAAATGACCCCAAATGCATATGGGTTTCTGGGCTCAAGCAAGTTTTTTATGGATTAAATTGAGTTCCAATAGCACCAACCCTAGTTCATTCAAAAGCATATTGAAATCATTTAAGATAATTACAAAATCATTATATAAGCATTCATTGAGCATCTATAATGAATCATTAGCTTACATCACTATAATATGGTATATATTTGAAGATTAGGCCTATTCTCTTTTATCATTTTGGAAAGCTATTAAATCAGCATCCCATGGGTTTGATTCAATACAAATTAGTCATTTCCTAGTATACGACAACACTGTATGATCAGATACTCGATTTCTTGCAAATCAAATATAAAATAGATACATTGTTTTATTTAAAAAGAAGCCAAGACAAGGGGGCTTACCTGAACAGACACAACCAGCACAAGAAGTGCAGACTACCAGCACACCACGAAGGTAACCACACCCTCAGCCAATACCTTTTTTTAAAATAAAAAACCAAAAATTAAAACTAACAGGCCCCAACTCCAACATGGAGCTGGTAACCAGCTTGTTACCCCTAACAGACCCCAGCTTCACCTTGAAGCTGGTAACCAGTCTATGCAAGTAAGTATCAAAGTAATTATGATTAATAACAAAGTAGGAATTAATAGAAAACCAATAACATAAGTTCAGCAGAAACACAAAAAGGCCCATAGTGGCCAGCCAGCAGATCCAAACAAAAAAGAAAAGCATGGAAAACCAAGAAGGCTAATTGGGGTTTTTACCCCCACTGTCCAGTAGCAGCTTGAGCCAATCCTCCACGAGGAATTGGATCAGCTTCTCATCCTTGTGCTCTTCCCCCGGAGTAGACGCCTTCACCATTTGCGACAGCTGGAGCGTGGTTGCCGCTAAATGCATAACCTTAATTGCAAAACCTGCCACCCTGTTGAAGCTTTCACCAAGTTTTTTGATTTCCTCCTTGACCTCCCGCAGATCCTTCTTGGAGACAAAATCAAGTGAGGAAGTCCGAAGAGCTTTAATATCCTTCTGAAATTAGGAAATTTCACTCACCGCATTCAACACACTCTTGGTCTCTGCTTCCTTAACTTCCAGGGTTTCATCTTTGATTTTCCCATCGACCTTGGGGTTCTCAGCCATCACCTGGGGGTCTGTTGTCAATGGGGTCGTGGGATACGAGTCCTTGGTCTTATCTTCAAACAGTTTCTTCTTAGAAAGATCCATGGTGGGAAGAATGAAGCTGGCCAAAATTTGGGGAGAGTCGTGGCTTTTCACTTCCCCTTCCAAATCCTGAGGGTTTTTACCTTTTTCGTACACCTCAATCTTTCTTTTCTTCCCATTTTTGTGTTCCCACTGGTGTAAATCATCTTTCCATCCTCATTCTCTGAATCTTCCTCTTCCTCCTCATCTTCAACGTATCGCTTCCTAACCGCTTTCTATTTGTAGCGGGTGTTGGTTGCAATTCTGTGGGACCTCCTTCGGCTATCATTATCTTCCTCCTCCTCATACTCGATAGTGATTTGGGTTCCACCCGTGGACCCCACTTTGTTCTTCTTAGATTTTTTTGGGATTTTGGAGGAAGATGAGGGGTTATATTGGGAGACCGTCACCTCCTTAGGAACCTTCTCAACCAATGTGGTAATGCCCTGTAAAGAAACAATCCTAGGGGGACATAAAGCAAGGTGGAAATTGTATAGGCGAAGAATAAGCCCTTGGTGAAGAATGCTATAGTTCTTCCTAGATTTTCATTTCTCCCTAAAATCCAAAACCGTAGCTTCAAGGGAGTGAAGCAAGTAAAAGGGGAAAGAGATGGTATCATTATACCTGAAATGGTTAAGCAGGGGAAAGTGGTAGTTTTATCAGGTGCCAAAGCGTCCTTCCAGGATAATATACTTCATGAGAATGAGGCAAATATCATTCCACAGGTTTGGCAGCGCCTCCCTTCTGAATCCTCCACAGATTGGAACCAAGACCTCTGATTTCTTGAAGAATCTCGTCTGACCAGAATCATCACGGCTCTTCATTATTTTTTTTCCATTTCTCCCCTTCAGTGGAAATCCCCGTAGCCTGGGCTATAACTTTTCATTTACCTCAAACATAATACCATTTATTGTAACCTTACGCTCCGTCTAGGTTTTCACCAGCTGCATGGAGATAATCTCATCACAGCCTCCCATAGCTTCCATGAAAGGATAGAAACCACCCTCCTTTAGGTAGGTCACTGCACAATGGTTCTTGAGGAACCCATCCTCAATTCTAGGAGGTTCCACCCGCACCATATCACCACCCATATCGGAGTTGTACTCTGGATTCACCTCTTCCTTAATCTCCACTGACATTCCACCTTTCGCACCTCTGCCCTGAACCCACTTAACCAAAGTCTTGTTATTCAGATGATTGAAATAGAATTCCAATTTGGATATATTCATATTTGCATTGGATGATCATTTTATTCAAGACAAGTGTCATTAAACAGGCAATACAGGAAGGCCATTCATGTAACAACTTTTTCCTTGCATTTAATCAAATTCTTTGAGTAATCCTACTCAAATTTGATCATTACTCTTCTAACACATTCAAAATAATAATTCTAAATTACAATTTAGAATTTATAATATTAACATTAACAACCATCAATCAATCATTAAATTTACTTTCAATTCTTTTATATCAATTTTAGAAATCATATCACACAATCTATCATGACATTAATATTAAAATAAAAGTATATTATATGACTAGCATACATTCCTTAGAAAAATACATGCAAAGTATGCCTAGAAAGATCTTTGTCAAGACATTTGTTTAATTTTAATTGTATAATTTAATTTCTAAATAGAATATTTCTAATTATACAATAGAATTAAAGAAATAAAATTATTATTTTTACTATATTATTATTTTTATTAATTTCATATTATGATTTGATTTCAAAATAGAAATGGATTTAGGTTTAAAATAATATTTTACTACTTATAATCATATCATTATCTTTTTCAAGATGTTTATTTTATTTATTATTATTTTTAATTAAAATATTATTTTTAACTAATTTTAAATTATAATTTGATTTCAAAATAGAATGTTTCCAAAGATAAAATAGATTTAAAGAAATAAATTATCCAACCATGTCATAAATCTATATATCTATTGAATTGCTATTGCTTATTTCTAGATTAAAATCTAAATGATTTTGTTTGTATTAACATTTTAGATTCCTCACCAAATAAAAAATATGTGAATAATATTTTTCTTAAATGAAAATTCTATTTGTAGAATACTAAGATGCATGGTCATAAGAGTTATAATTTTTAAGATTGAATTTGAATTTCAAATATCAAAGACAATTATTAAATAAATTATTTAAACTAATTAAAAATAGTTGCAAAGGCACCTCTAGACCTTTATAAACTTATTATAACTTTCTTTTTGTCCCCTTAAAATAAGTACTACGATAAGGAAGTAACTGCCTTCTATTAAAATGCAATAAAATAAATAACAACTATTACCAACACCACATAAGCGAACGATTCTACTTTGGACAAAGTAGTAGAATAATTATTCATATTGTTCTCCATGTTCACAGTGGCCAATCGTTTGCAAAAATTAAATATACCTACTTATTACATATGGAAAACTCTAATGAAAATTAATATAAGAATGCATAGATTTATAGAGTGCTCTCCCTTCCAAAAAAAAGAAAAGATTAAATAAAAAAACTAGAAAAAGTAGTTTTATTATGAAGCTCCTCTCAAGATCTCTCCTTGTGACATTTGGCACAAGGCTATGAATTTGAGAAAGAACAATCCATTTGCTTCCCATCGAATGAATCTCAACCCTTCCTAAGATTTCAATCCTAGCCCTCCATTTCATCCCTCAATGACCTATAAATTGAGCCCTCTATCCTTCACAAATCATCCACCTTCATGACAAAGTTATCATGCCATTAATCTTTAAGCTCGTAAGCAAAGCAACATCACTATGCCAAAATCTATCCATGCTTAAATCTTGAGCACTCTTTGAGCACACATCCATTACCTTGGACAAATCCAAACATCAAGAAGGCTCTTTGGGTGTTTATCATTGGGGTTCCACTCTCTTTTATTCGCTTTCTTTTGTCTAATCATAGATGTTGTTTTGAGCTTGTTTGTTGAATGTTTAGTTTCTCTTTATGTTCCTAACACACATTCATTGCACACAGTTACAAATTTTGGACTCTATTTTTTGTTATATAGAACTGGTCTATCTACTCTTTGTCAATCTGTGTACTCTAAAATTCTTATTTTCTTCCTTAGATCTAAATATTGCATTTCTTAATCACACTTGCATAATTTGTAAGACCTTATCAACTATTACATGTATATATTGTAGCAAAGAAAAATTAAATAAAGAAATATGGATCATTGTGTTGTTTACTAGATTATGGGAGAAGGTTACAAAAAAAAATCAACTAATAAAATATCATGGAGAATGCATGTATATGTCATATTTAGTTGACTATGGATGAGGATTCCATTTTAAAAATATTAATAATTATGACTAGCTATTATGTTAGGCTATATATCAAATAAGACACTTTGCATTATTTATAAAGCTATTATGTTGTCAAAAGAGATTCAACACCTCTTACATACTTCAACAAGAGTGCAAGCTATTAAGTTATTTTTAATAGAAAAATTTACCTTTGAAATATACACGATTGACTATTGGTAAAATCCCTCAAGCTAAAATGCATTGAACATTGTCAATGTCGTACTTAACACACATGAAAATACATGCAAAAGGCCTAGACTAGTGAAGTGGATATAACCATAACTATTTAGTTTTAAATCGAGTGAATTAGATGTCTTTTCCACATGTTCCTATGATT
Source organism: Thuja plicata (assembly GCA_018584345.1). Taxonomy (NCBI): domain Eukaryota; kingdom Viridiplantae; phylum Streptophyta; class Pinopsida; order Cupressales; family Cupressaceae; genus Thuja; species Thuja plicata. The sequence continues at coordinate 23,614 of MU225446.1, forward strand.
TCTTCCTCCATTTTCTCTTTCTCAAAATAATAATGGGAAAGAGAAATGCTAGGATGAACATACTAATATCTATTGGTCACTTCCTTGGATAAAATTGATGTATTCCACTCAAACTTGAAGGATAATCTCTAACTTTTTATTGCTTATGTTTAACAAGTGTGCTTAATTGTTTTCATTTTCATTCTCTTAAGTCATCAATGAGTATACATCCTATTTGTCACATTATAATTTCTATGCTAAGAAAAGACTCTAGAGGACACATCTACATCATAAATCTTTCCATACGTTCCTCAGACCTCCACACTAAATAGACAACTAGTTAGCATTTTCCCACCAAGAAATATCATGTTTAAATAGAACTATTAAATATTCCTTCATTTATTAATATTCCCATATATTAGTTATGTCTTGTTTTTATAAATATATTTGTATTTGTATTCAAAGGAGATGTAATAGTTAGACTAATGGTAAAATGTACTTTAAATATTATATTAGCGGTACAAATCTTAAAAGAAACAAAAGTTGGACTAATGACAAAATGTAATTATTTACATATTTACGTGTAATGATTGCAACATAAAACCAATCTTTATACAATCACCCTTTCAAAAATTCTTGGAGACTCTCTAGCCTGGCACAACTTTATCCTAATGTAGAAAACAACCAATCCTGACACCTTTTAGCAAAGAGATGATTTAAAAGTAAATGGTTGGATGTTTCAATGTCTTCAAAAACACAATGGGCATCTACTTGGCCATTGAATCCCAACTATTTGAAGATGATCCCCTGTCATAATTCTATTGTGAGATGCCCCCCCATAGAAATTCCCCTACCTTTGGCAATACATAAGAGTGTAAGCAAACTTTCCTCAACTATTATGTATTCCTTCCAACTTCCTTATGTATTCAATATCCTAATTTGAAAGAGTACTTCCCACACCACTTCATCTTCTACTTCTATTAACTTGATCCTTCTATTTTGTAGGAGATTTTTAACCATCTCCACTTCTCTAAGTGGAATACCCAATTTACCAACATCAATCCATGAATATTTATCTTGAATTTCTCCTGGGTCCTTAATAAAATAATTTATTGTCTCTCAACCACATCTCTCAGCCACATCATGAATCCACTCCAGGTTCCTGCCTAGAACATTAGAAAATAAGCTTAAAAAAGATATATTTATTAGTTCTCGCTTGGAACTATAGGAAAGGGGATAACCTTATCGAGTAATTAAAACATTCTTTTAATTCCAAAAAGAAACTTTCTTTTGTTCCTATTAATTTACATTTTCAATGTTGAAAATTAAAATGTGATCAAAAGTTAACAGGTTGGAAACTTGTCTGGTTGTTATTAGCCTATGCAAAATGGTAGCAAATAGTTGTAGTTCTCCAAGAAAGAGAATGTACATCCCACTAAATGATGGTCCCTGACATGTCAAATGGATGTGAACTGTCCCACCCATCCAATGGTAAATCAAACAATTTTAAAAAAAATACAATCAAATTATTTTTTGTGTAGTTCTACAGGGAGAAGTGAGCAAGTACAAATGGTTTTCTAATTTATAGCTTTCAACTTATTTTGGCCTTCTTTTTATTGCTAAGGATTTCTCCTATAAAAATAGGACTAATAAACAACTTTGATTTTCATATAATGTTTATTTAACTATATAAAGAGATTGGCCCATATTGAATCATTATATAGCCCGCTAGAATAATATCTTTCATTTTGGTATGTGGAGTGAAGCAAAAAGTGTAAATTGGAAATTCATCAAAGAATGAATTTCGTTGTCCCCACTTTGTATTTCAAGTTGGATATTATCTTTAACTATGAAACATAATAGTTCTCCTATTTGAAAAGCAGGTGTACTTTCAATTGTGGTAGCTTTTTTCTATAGTTATGAAATATATTATATAATATTAGTTCCTATTTACATAAATGCTATTCTAATTAGTATTGTTTAATAGGTAGATTTTATTAATGTGTATTGAATTAACAAAGGATAGAATTAAAATAGTTTATGAATGATTTTTTATGATTACATAATGATAGATTTTGGCTACCACTAGAAACTAACAGAAATTATCTACTTAGTATTAAAAATATTGGTTCATAATAATTTTCAAGTTTAGATCAAGTTTTAATGAGTGTCACATTATTAGAAATTAATTTCAAACATCTTTTTTTGAAATCAGTTTATGATCTTCATCTTATCACATCAATTTGTTTTTTGTTCATGCATAAACAATTAATTGAGCAAAATATGAAGCACACAAAAATAGAGGAATAATTATCAATTGCATATGTTTCAGAAGGTAAATTAGAGTTATGAATGAAAAAGAATGGTCCTAGAAAATAATTTTTCAAAGGCCAATAAACTGGACATGAACAATTTGAGAAAATTCTAGATGGGAGAAGATATTCATATTGCACCAAGACTTGGAAATGGGGGTCTTTTACTTAATAAAGTTATGTATGATGTACCAAAACAAGTATATACTCTAGAATAAAAAATGATTTTTCAGTTTTAGTTGGTTTATGGCTAGGGCATGTTGTTCTTGTGCACTTAAAGTTGTACACAATGTTCTAAATTAGGCAGATACTTACAGAGATATTTTTTCATTGCAGTTTGACTATTTTACAATGATCCCTCCTTGGTTTCTAATTGCATCCCCATAATTTCCCCTCTAATAATCTAATTTGATACAAATATTAAAAGAACAACACTACTAAGAAATTATTATCTAAACTTGTACTTAAGTTAATACTTTAAAGTTTAATAGACTTAAGCAGAAACATAAAAACACCAAACAAACACCAAACCTAGCAATACTAAGCACTATTTTCATTTATTATCCAAAATAATGTCCCACTGAATTGTCCTGCAAAATATGGTAGGAACTACGCTGCAATGCATCATTGGTTATCTATGAAACGATATGTGAACTAACAACCAAAGCAACATAGATGATATAATATTAAAATACATTAATTATTCTCATCACAATTAACAATAGCGTGGAAACCAACAAAGAAACGTGCAATTATAGATAATTATCGTTATCTATATGTCACTCACCTTACTTTTCAACAACAACCAACAAGAGACGCAAAGCGTCAAAGTTCCTGCCAATAGAGAAAGAAAAGTAGGGAGATATGGAAAGAGAGTTAAAAGGGATAGAAAGATATGTAATAGATAAATATATAGAGGGGGAGAGACAAGAGA
>MU225446.1:40809-54649 GCA_018584345.1 Thuja plicata
TATATATATATATATATATATGGTAAAAGTGGGCTAGCCACTAAATATATTTATTAATATAAGCTGGTTCAAGAGGTCATCCAGGAAAGAACTAGCAAGAAAACCCAGAATCCTTGCTCAATTACAATATAGCAAAGAGATGTTGACAATACAAAATATTTGAATAATTACATTCGAAGACAAAACCACCACCTAACTACGTCGAGCAATGTTTACAGTGTGCACCTTCCAAGTTTTTGGTCAATTCAGACCCATTGTGGCATCAAATATAGCATATTAAAAAATTAAACCTACTCGAGTATTCTGTTAGTTCTTCACCCATTCTGCTGGTCAGTTCTGCTGGTCGGTTTTGCTGGCCGGTTAAACTATAAAATTTAAACAAATATTTCTACTCTAAATCTGAAAAACTTAAGTTTTTTTTGAATTTTTTTTTTCTTAAAAAAGAATTTTTTATATTGTAAAGATATGTATTGTAAATTTTAAAAATCAACTATTATTTATTGAATTATCTACTTTTTTTCAAAAACTTTATCTTAATTAACAAATGTTTCTATTATAGACCTTTAACAAATTGATTTTTTTTTTAAATTATATTCTATGACATTCTTTTAGATTTATTTATATTGCATTTAAAAAAAAAATCAACTTCAAAACTTAACATAGTTTTATTAATATTTATTAGTATTGTTTTTTTATAGTTTTAAGCATTTACGTATATATTTTCAAAAAATCAATATAAAATAAGATTAATTTGTAGATAATGAAATTGAAAAAACAATACTGTCTTATAAAATATCACATTTATTATTTTTAGCTATTATCTATAAATTCAATTTTAGAGTTATTGTTCCAATTTGAATTCTAAATCCAATCACTTGTAGTCCAAAAATAATTTGAATAGTATCCAAAAGACACAAAATAGATCAATTGCCTTCAAATTCTTTTCTACCCTCTTTGCGTAGTTTTGAATTGAAAATCTCTCCAACATCAATGGAAATAAACAAAATCAAACATTATATTCCATTAAATTCACATAAAAAATAACCCATCGATTTTTTGCATCGAACCCATCAAAATTGAACAAATTCTAGAAGCTTAGATTTCCATGACATGACTGGTAAAATGCTTGTTGTATTACATGAATATGTTAATAAGAAAGAAAGAATCAAGCATATAATGTAGGTCTGAAATGAAAAAAAACCTTGGAAGTTTCCTTATGTGACCTAAATTTCTTGAAATCCACTATCTGCATGTGAGAATGAACATTTTCACAAAGTAAATAACCATTAAATAAAGTTGAACATTCAACACTCCTTGAGAAGATCAAAAAAGAAGGCAATGACATTTGAAAGAAAAAAATCAATAGCCTTCATTGGTATCATAATATTGTTAGCACTACTTACCTTAGTTGAAAGCAACAAAAAATCAACAACATTCATTGATATCATAATATTGTACTTGTTTAAATGTCATATGAACTTAGGAAATCACCTCTCAAGTCAAATGCATATGCCACCTTCAAATAGGAAGATAGGAAAGACTTGCATTTCCATATTCACTTGACTCTATTTCAAATCTTCAACTTTTCATTTAAAAATGTCATGTATTTGTAACAGTCAAGTAAATTTTTTTTATGTAGACATGTATGTTGTGGCTGTATAGAACGCTTGTTGACATAAATATTAATGGGCATGTTATAATAATAAATAAATAACATATATGAAAACTTATAATTGTAAATATTTCAACAATAGAAGGGGAAAACATTCATTTTATAAACGTCTAAATTTAATAATTTAATTTTCATTAATATTAAGAAGATACAAATCTTAACTTAGTCTAGATGTAAGAATAATAAATTAAATGTGAAATACTGAATTAGAAATTAGATGTGAAATACTTCAAAGATAACAAAAAAAACTTCCCATTTTAGCATATGGTTTCAATTAGTATAATGCATTTTGCAATATTTTATGTTTTTATAAGTTTTGTAACATTTAATTAAAAAATATTAAAACATTTCAAAGACAAGCTCCCCAATTTTTACAAAATTGGAACATTGAGTTGCCTATATTGTCTAAACTTCAGTGACAAAACATTCAAAAAAAATTACTTTATAATATCTCATAAACAAAGCATTAAAACACAAATTCTCACAAGAGATGATTCAAACCACTAATTTAGCGAGAAATCTTTCTCAATCCTTCTTATTTCTTGATATCTAGCCGTAGAGCACAAAAAAACTATCCTCTTAAATAGGTAGAGCTCTGCACATGAAATAAGTATAGCAAAACTACCAAACAAAGCTATCATTTTACACAAATCAAACGACAATAATTTTTCATTATAAATTCTATATTTCACTCTAGGCAAGATATATTAATATAATATACTTGACTTTAATAAATTACTTTGAGAAAAAGTATGATAGTGCGGTTACCTTACCTGCAAATTGGCCAAAAGAATTTTGTTGGTTTGGTTGCCTTTGATTTACATGCAATGGAGACTAATTGTATTCTTTCACTACCTTGTAATTTTCAGTTACTCCACTCTTTCACTACCCTCGAGTGGTTAGTTACCTCATTTTTTCATTATATTTATTCTTTTAAATGCATTTGAGGAAATTAAGAAAACACATCTGCCAACTCAATAGATAGGAGTATAGATGTCAAATTTATTCAAAACACAAATCTTTACCAATAATTTTTCTTCTTAATGAATACATGTAATTATTTACAAATGATGCGGCATTTTTTTTTGCTCTGCAAGATGGCTTTTTTGCTCTGCTAGGGTTTAGAGTCACGTTGCTATTCTGAGCCCTCCTGTCCTTTCATACCGTATTTACTGCAGGAAAAGATTTAGTATTTATGGCCTCGACCACCATTAGCCCAGCAGTTGATGCTGGTGCTATTTTGGTGACGGATAAAAATGGAACCTCCAAGCCAGAGACCTCGCAAGTTTGTGCCCAAATGTCTCAGCCTGATATTGTTTTTCCCATTCATGAGTTTGATGATGCCTGTTCTTGGCTTGAAACACATACTCTTATTGGTTATTTTCTGGGTCGCAACTCTCCTAAAAATGTGATTAAGGATTGGGTGGCGAAAGCCTGGACTCCTCATGGAATCTGTTTGGATGGCATTCAGAGTCTCACCAAAGGTTTTTTTTTTTTTCTCTTTTCCAATCCCACTCATGTGGATGCTATTTTTGCCAAAGGACCCTGGAATATTAGGGCTTCCCTTTTATTTTACCAGCGTTGGTCTTGAGACTTTTCTATCTCTGATGACAAGAAACTAAAAGTTCCTGTGTGGGTTGAGTTTCCTAGTCTTCCTCTACCTTGTTGTCCTTTCATGCATGTCATTACACAAATGCTAGGTAGGGTTATTTGTAGTGAGCATGACCATTTTCTCAATCCTCAACCTCAAAAGAGGCTTTATATTGAGGTTGACCTCTCCCGAGATCATAAAGAATCTGTTGAGATTCAGGTTGGCGAAACCATCTTCTCTCAGAAGGTGCTTTACCTCAACCTTCCCAACACTTGTTATCATTGTCAATCCATAAAGCACAAGATTAAGGACTTCCCTTTGGCAGTTCCTTGACCCAAACCTCCTCCTAAGGATTCTGGTTCACGGCTCGCTGATTCTGGTAAAAAAGAGGACACCAAGAAAGATGAGTTGGTAACAGTCGACCGCAAGAACAAGCAGGTTAAGCCTGTCGCTACGGCTTCCACTTTGTAGCTGCCACCTCCTCCTATTGCAGCTCATGTTGCTTCTCATGCTAAGAATAATACTTCCATTTCAAACCCTAGCCAGCATGGGAAAGAGACATTTGATTCTAGTGTTAACCCTTCTTGGGTTCGCACACCTCAAGAACCTTCCGCAATTTCTACTCCTCCCATTTTCTGCCACTCTCGCAGCCCTGAAGGGTGTGCTGAGGCTGTGCAGGAGGGCATTTCAAAAAAATGCAGAAATGTTTCCATGGAGTCTCCTGGGAATAATTTTACTTATTTTTCAAATAGTTTTGCTTCCCTTGGGGATGGTGATGGTGGACGACACTATTTTCTCATGAAGTACAGCTCATGGAATGTTAGGGGTCTGAAACACCTACCCATAAAGTATTCTATCAAGGATGTTTGTCATCGTGATAGTCATCTGGATGTGTTATGCCTCTAGGAAGTTAAAATTTCTAGTTTTTTTCTTGATGTTGCCTACAAAGTTATTTGGCCTAAGAGCCTTTCTCTTTGTTCTCAACATGAAGCTAGTTGAGGTGGAGTTGTTACTCTCCTCTCTCCTCATTGGCATTCTTTTTTAATCAATCATGGCTTAGATCCCATGAAAAGATCTGTTTGGGCCACTTTCATTATTGAGAATCATTCTTTTGGCATAGTTAATGTTAATGCTCCCAATGATGTTGTTGAGAGATCTCACCTTTGGTGTTGGCTTTTCTGATTCTCTACCACCTGCAACTTGGCTTTGTTTTGGTGACTTTAATATAGTTGAAGTGGCTTCTGACAAAGATGACATTTTTCCTTTTCGATGGATAGTTGGTGAACAGGAAGCCTGGTACTACATGCATAATAAATTGGGCCTTTTGATCCCAATCTTGGCCGCTGCCAACTTGATGGAGTTTGGCACACGTGGTCTAGTTTTAGAGCTTCTTCTGACAGAATTTATAAATGGTTTGATCATGCCATGATTACGGCCCAATATTTTTTCTCTTTTTCTAAAAAACAAGTCTTGCCGGTAACTCCTCCTGTTGATGTGACCTTGTCAGATCACTTCCCCATTCAATTTAATATTTTATGGAAGACATCTAAGACTCAACCTCCCACCACTCATTTCTTTTTTAATACTTATGTCCTCAACCATTCCTGCACAGTGGCCAACATTCATCGGGTTTGGAACCTTGAACCTCAGCCATCGCAATTGTCAGGCTAGATTCAATGGTGGAATGATGTCATCTTATGTACAACACACTTTCTGTGCATTTATGGTAGACAGCTTGTCGTCTACCGTTGTCGATCCTATGATGCCAACAAAAAAGCTCTTTGTGTTGCCACGGAGGCCTTATCTCTCGATCCTTTCAATCAAATCTTGACACTTCACCTTGCCCAGCTGCGTCAGCAGAAATAAGTTACAGACAATTATGCTTCTAGAGGTGCTCAGATCAAATCTTGACTAACCTGGTTAAAGGTCGAATATCAAGCCTCTAAAGAATTTTTTGCTGCTCTTCGTGCCTGTCACACTAATGTGGGCATAACCAAGATCAAAGAATGTCAATACCTCCTCACAAAACTTCATGATATTCTACAAGCCTTTGTTTGTCATTACGAACAAGTTTTTTCCACTCAAGGATCTTCTCCTACCAACAATCAAGCTCTTGAGGATTGCATAGCTATTGAGCCTCAATGTGTTTTACCATCCTGATCAGCTTCTTACCTTGCAGGATCTTTGAGAAGCTGTCTTTTCCATGGATGATGATAAGGCTCCAGGTTGTGATGGTTTTCCCTATGAGTTTTATAAAACACTCTGGGATGCCATTGGTCCTGATTTACACCAGGTCTACCTTGAAGCATATCACTCCTAGACTCTGGGGGACATTATCAATAAAGGAAACATTAAAATCATCCCCAAGGCTGGGGATCCTGAGGATATTTGCAACTAGTGGCCTATAACCTTTCTCAATGTCTCTTATAAGATCACCGCTAAGGCTCTAGCTATTAAGATCCATCACATCCTTCCTCAAATTGTTCGGCCCAAGCAAACTGGCTTTATCAAATCAAGATATATTCTTTATAATATTATTGCAGCTTGGGAAGGTATGGAATGGGCTTGTAAGTCTCAACAGAAAACCCTTTTTCTTAAAATTGATTTTGCTAAATCTTATGACCGCATTGAATGGCCTTTTATTATTGTTATGCTTCATGCTCTGGGTTTTGGCCCTAGATTTCTTCAATCTGTGCAGATTCTTTTTAGGGATGTCTTTGCTTGCATCACCATTAATGGTAGACAATCTTCCACTTTTGGGCTCTTCGGATCCATTTGGCAAGGATGTCCTCTTGCTCCTGCCTTATATGTTCTAGTAGCTGAGGGCTTTGGCTATTTGTTAGCGCATTCTATTTCTCTGGGCCGTGTTTGTGGGATTTCTTTACCTAATTCTACTCAGCATTTGGTCAATGTTCATTTTGTCGATGATTCCTTTCTCACTCTTGAAGATGATGAAGAGAATATCAAGGCAGCCTTGCAGTGTTTAGACACTTTTTGTCTGGCCTCTATTTAAACCATTCAGTGGCATAAAACCTTGTGTTACAGGCAATCTTACCTTCCTTATCCGCCTTGGTTTTCTTAGTTTGGTTGGTTCAGGATTCAGCATGGGAAAAATTTTCATTTCCTTGGCATTCCTTTTTCTTTCCAATCTAATTCTACTAAATTATGGAATGCTATGTTAGCTAAAATTGAAAAAAAGCTTACCTATTAGATTACCAAGCCGCTCTTGCTCACTGGGAAGTTTCAGATTTTCTCTAAGGCCTTGGCTACTATGCATGTCTACTATTCTTCTTGTTGGGCTCCTTCAAAGGCCTCCTACAAGAAGCTCAAGAAATTTTCGATGGATTTCCTTTGGGCCTATGGTACTGATCAGCATGGCTTTCACAGAGTTGCCTGGGAATGTTTTTGTCTCCCTAAGGCCTCTGGTGGGCTTGTCTTACTTGATACTCAAAAACAAGGCCTGGCCCTCTGTGTGAAATGGGTTGCGTGATGTCTCACAGGAAATGAGGCCTGGAAAATTCTGCTTCATCACTACATTTCTTCCGGGTATCCCTTGCACAAACCGGCTTGGAAAGGGATTGGCTTTCAAACCCTTCTGGTTATGAAGCACCCTATTCAAATCCAAGGTACTTTTGTCATCAAAATTATTTGGAGAGCATGGGAAGCTGTCAAACCCTAGCTTCACTGGGTTGTCAATGGCTTCCAAGATGGGCTCTCTTTCAATCAACAGAACATTTGGTGGTCCCCGCTTTTTGCTCAATAAGGGTTTCCTTTGGCCAAAATCCAGGGGATGAGTGCTTTGTGTTTCCACAAAAAGGACATTCAAATGCCCAAGGATTTTTTTCTAGAGCCACCATGAGTCTCTTCTCTTGGGATGATCTCTAGGTTCAGTTTAGACTCACTCATCTAGATCGCCAGACTTTTGACTTGCTTGTCTCTGCTATTCCACCGCATCTCCTACACAAACTTGGCATTCAGTTAGTTAAACCTTGGTGGAAAGATTGGAAATCGTACCTTGATATGCCATTTACCAACTACAAACCCAAGCTTGGGTACTCTTGGCTTGTGCCTCATTTTCCTATGATTGATTCTCTCAATCATCGTTGGCATCTTTCTTCTTCCCAGAAGACTTGGAGCTGGCGTTTCTGCACTATTTGGGATGCTATCACTGAACCCAAAATTGCTCATTTTTATTGGTGTCTACTCTACCAGGGTTTACCCTTGGGAGCTTGGCTTTGACACTTAGGCATGCCTGATCCTAAATGCTCATTCTATGGGCATTCTGAAACTATTATGCATATTTTTTGGTTCTGTTGTCGAGCTCAAAACTATTGGAGATGGATTCATAGTTTTTTATGCCATTTTGGCCTAAGCCTTTCTCTTGGCATATGGCTCTCCTTGGTGACTCACCCAGAATGCCTTCCCAGTATACCCAGATTTGGCATGCTTTCAGGATGGAGATTTTGTTTTCCTTATGGAAAGACCATAATGCTGTTATTTTTACTCACAACTTTCTGGATATCAATGTTTCTCTTTATGCTAAGGCATGTTTATGTAATAATGTCATGATGCAGATTCAAACTGACAAGGTGGCCCTTGAGGTCGCCCACTTGCAGGAGCTGCTATAGCATTGGGGTAATGCCCCATGTACTATATAGCTTGGGTGCCACCAGATTCTCTCTCTTCTGGTTGTACATCACCCCAGGGTCAGTGTCATAGCAGGAGTGTTTCGGCCAAGTGCCCTAGAACGCCGCACTCTTGGCGCCGCTGCTCTGCCTCTCCTCTGGATTGGAGGGCTTCAGCTGCTGGTTGTATTCCTTTGCTTGTCTCTACTACTGCTCGGCCATCGGCCACTATTCCTGTGTGGCCTCCAACCACTTCTAATAAAGTCCCCTACTTGGCTCTCACAATCTCTCCCATGCGGGAGGAAGGAGAACTAGAGAAAGAAAAAGACACAGATGATGGGTGGTCACCTCTCGACCAGACCCCTGGGCCCAATGTTTGGGGCAATTCAAATGATAAATATCCTCCTCCCTCTTCTGCTACTGCTCTTGCACCTTGAGGGCTTTTCTTATACATTTTTTTGATGAATAGTTGTATGATTCCAGTATGATACCGTACGACTCTTCGCGGGGTGATTTTTTATCCCCCGGTCCTTTTTTGTGAATGTTGTACTTTGTTCAATATATTAATAGTAAAGGCCTCTATTCATCAAACAATCATTTACATATTTACATCTAATGATTGCAATAAAATACCAACCTTTGTCCAAACTTTTCTAAAAATATAATTAAAAAAAAAATTACGAATAATAAAGGTTAAAAATATTTTCAAAAAATTTACAATAAAAATGGAACATAAAATTTACAGTAGGTAATTATCTACAAATTAACCTTAAAATAAGTAATTATTTACATGTTTATCATAGAAAACATGCAATATTTCTAGTAGAACACCTATAGCATAAGATCAATTTTTGTCCAAACTTTTATAAAGATAAAAATTCAAAATAATATTAAAAAATTTATAATTAAAATGCACCATAAAATGTATATTAAAAAATTTCACAATAATAAAGACTATTAAATTTGGAATAAGAAATGGACTCTAAATTTAGAAAAAATTCTATAAAAATACGTAATTATTTGCATATTTCCTCAAACAAAATGTGTAATGATATCATTGTAGAATGCCCCTTAACATTTAGTTGTAGTGACTTAATAAATTTTCTTTCAAAGGTTAAGTAGATTGTGGCATAGCAAAAATATGGAATAAAAAATAAAAAAGAATGCTTTATCAAGGTTCTCAAGATTTTATAATTGGAATTTACTTTGCCACATTTAATTTTGTAAAATCAAATATATTTACAATCGTCTTATGTGGACAATGGAGCCTACTTTCCCATTTTGATTTTTACTATTTTCATATCTCTAGATGGGTGAAAAATTCATCTTTATTAATTTATATTTGTCTTATATTTTTTTATTAAAGGTAAACTAGTTTTACAAGAACCAGAAACCCAAGTCACAAATACATTAGCAAAGAAAACCAAAGCCGCACATCAACCAACAGCAAAAAAATACACTAACTCAAATGATAAAAAAACAAGGGAACAACGACCCAAAACACCTATAGTCTTAACTAGATCTTCATTCTTACAGATCAATTTCTCATTAATACTCCTAACCTTATTGGCATTGCTATCAATAGGAGTGACACCCTTGTCCTTACTTCAAAGTCTGGTAAGAAGCCTAGGAATAGTGTGTCTTTGTGCATCTTCATAGCATCAGAAACCGCTTCCCCAATAGACCCTAAATCCTTGCGATGAACCATCTTGGTTTGCTTGATGTTAACTCAAGGTAAAGTAGGAGAACCTTTAGATTTATTTTGTTTTTCAAAAAGTAAAATTTGATTTTTAAATGTACTTTCACGTAATGGGCCTCTTTGTCTAAATATAATAAAATTTAATTTTTTTAATAAAATGATATTTATTTATATTAAATTTGTTTAATTATATTTATATTATTATAAAAATAATAATTTTGTATTCATATAAATATATATATTTTAATCTAAATGAAAGTATAAAAGTAAAAAATCAAAGATATATATTATTTTATTAATGAATTAATTAGATTTCAAATTCTTTAGAATAATATAGAACAAGTTTTATGCTTTATCATATAAATTATTTACTATTAGTCAAATAGTTTTTAATTTATTATTTAAATTAAATATATATATATATATATTTATTATCATATATCATATTAAATTTGACATAATATATATTATCAAATATATTTTAAAAATATTATTAAATTATTAAAAAATTGAAGGGAAATACAAGAGCAAGAAAATAAAAAAGAAATCTAAGTATGTTGATTAAAGTAATGTTACCAAAGTAGAGAGTAACTTGAAACCAATCACCCAAACCTTGAAGAGGAGACACAAAGGCTTTTGAAAGGGGAAAAGAAAAGAAAAACCCCTTATGTATTATGTGAGAGAGAGAGAGAGAGAGAGAGAGAGAGAGAGAGAGAGAGAGAGAGAGAGAGAGAGAGAGAGAGAGAGAGAGAGAGAGAGAGAGAGAGATGCTATCAAAAAGTGAAGAATGAAAGGACAATCATCTCTTCAATAGAGATGAGGAGAGGAGTTACAAATTAACTCTCATATCTATGAATGTCATCATTCACAATATGTGTGTGCAATGTGTCAGCATCCTCATAAGGAGGATAAACTAATATTCCTTAATAAAGGAAAATAAAAGAAATGACTTTTCCTCACACATGTACAAGAGGAAAATCTACATTTAGGGATTCCAAAGGAATGTCCCAAACCAAGCAAAGATGAAATATTATAACATTTATATTTCTATTAAACTTAAGATTTTGATTGGGGGGAAATAGGTTTTAAAGTGCCCCAAAACCCTATTCGAAACATATTTTGAGAGGGATCTAAAACCCAACATAAAAATCATCTACATAGAGTAAAACATTTCAAAATAGCAGTTAGCGAACAACACAGAAATAATACCATAAGCTAATATCATCATACAAAGGACAAGTTGAAGTAATAATAGGATGAATCCTTACAACAAAAATTACAGAGTTTACAGAGGCTCCTTAAACCTTAAAAAATTAATGGGTTTTACAAGGTACCCATAACATGACATGCATTAGTTTTAACAAGGTTTCCATAACCTTCATTTTCAATAGCCCACTGATAAAATAATAAGTGCTCAGTGGAAGATAACAAAAGATGACCCATCCAACCAAAGAAAAGGACCATAGGGTTTTGAATGACTCCCAAAACCTTTAGCATGGGTTTTGACCTTGCTCCCACAACCAAACTATATCCATTAGCTAAGGCATCTTGCTAGCTAGTACACAACTCTCTTATGAAACTCCTCTCCACTTCGATAGGAAATAATCCCACCTTAATAAGAATAGTAGAGGTGAAAAAGAGCAGAAAGGAAACCAAAACTACATTCAACCTCGTATCTGAGTAGCCATAATGAAGAGCATACCACAACAAACAACAATTCTCCTCAACCCCAGAGACATTCTCCACCTCCATAGGTAAGGTTACCACCTCAATAGGAAATAGGTGAGAGGAAAATATGAGTAAATTGTGCCACACCCATAGTAACCACACAACAAAACCCCACCTCAATAGGGGCCTTACAAGGATGGCCCCACCCACGAACAAGAACAAATCTCTTAGGAAATGGACAACAAAACCCTAAGAAACAATAAGGCCAAACAAAGCCCCAACAAAAAAACTAACAAAAAAATAGACCAATACTAGGTCGGGCCCTTGAAAACTGCAAACAACTACTTGGCCTGTAGGAAAACTAGTTCCACCAAAAGCACCAGCACCAACTTGGAGGAGATCAATAAAATATTTCTCAAACAATTTTGTAAGAAGACACCATGAGGAGATCTTGAAACGCCCCACTAGGAGGAAAAAAATAGAGAACCCACAAAAGGAATTCACAAAAATACTCTGGTATAAGCATTTGGCCACCAAAACCTACGTAGTTCTATAGGAGAATGAACAACACTCTAACACCCAACTATTTACACAAACAAGGAACAAAGAATCCCATAGAGACCAAACATGGTGTTTGAAAAGAACATAGGCACCACCATATAGAGAGACTTACCCAACCCACACAATAGCTCCAAACCATAATATTGCTCCACCAAAAAAATCTAGAATCCTCTAAGGAACTAGGGGCATGCAAAGAGAACACTGGAAAAATAGCAACCACATTGGACATGAACCAAAACAACAAATAGGGAAAAGGACAAAATTTCTAAATACCCTCCCATCTAAATAGAAAAACCAAGAAAGAACATCCTCCCTAAATAGTAGACAAAGATACATGCCTCCAAAGTGAACGGAAAATGGAACCCCCATTCCAGACAAAAACCCACCATCAAAGGGCCAAAGCTAGACCCCACTAGGAAAGAAATCCAAAACCCTCAAGACACCAAGAACAGAGCATGTCAGAGCCAAAGGAAATGAACCAAACAAAAAGGGATGAATCTCATTACAAGAACTAGGACAAAAACTTCCCAGCCACCATCATTATCTCCATCTTCAACAAACTCACCTTCATCATACACACAAATGATTGAAACCCTAGGTGAGCCCCAACTCCTACTCCCACCTATCTATCCCATTGAAAATATATACAAAATAATTAAATACGCATTGTATTTGTATTACTCAAGTTATATTTTAATGTGTTTTTATTTTATTTTATAACTTAGTCATAGCGAGTTTACCTTGCATTTAATGTTTACTTGTTGATGTATAACTAGCATACGTATCTTTGATAAATATATATAGGAGATATCATTAGCAAAGACTTCTATTTAAGTTTTCTACTAATTCACTTAAATTTTACGTCTTTAAAAATTGTAGCAAACCTTTGATAAAAATTACTCTTAAAATTTTAAAACCTATGTGATTTTAACTTTTTTTAACATTACTGATAGTGAGTTTACCTTTCATGTAATTTTTAATTTTTGGATATTAACTATCATATATGTCTTTAATAAATATATAAATCGACACACATTATCAAGACTTCTATTTAAATTTCTCACTAACTCACTTAAATAATATAGCTTTAATAATGAACAATGAATACATTATTTTATCAATGTAAACACTTCAATATTTTATTTTATTTTAAATGCATTTGTAAGATAAGAAATCATGGTTTAAAGGTTTATCTCACAAAAATGTAAAGGGGATTGAAATAGAGATATGTTTATTAAAAATGTATAATGTGTTAAGAAAGAATGGTTTGATATATTATTAAAATGTAAGACTTGAAATGGATAGATTGTTTGTGAATTGATTGGTGTGTAGATTTTTCTTTGAATTACCTAGATTGTATTAACCTTAATTGAGTTGAATTGATTAAGTGTTGCAATTGTGATTAAGAAGAAGATAAGATGTTCCTTTTTATCCTCAAATGCACAAATGGGAGATCCAAGTTGATCAACCCAAGAGAAGGGTTAATACACAAATGAATCAACTATTTGGAAAGGAGAATGACAAAGGAAATACCTTAAATTCTGTTAATTATATGTATAGAAATGATATATGACTGTAATTGAAAAGATCTAAGAAATGCACTAACCTTGAAATATTGCAGATCAAAGAATGCTATTTTTTGAGGTCTCTAGACAGTTTTTGGAAAAACTGACAGTTGATACCAAACTGAAATGCAGAGACGAAAAAAACCCAAAAATCATTTTCCATTTCGATGTCATCTTATGAAAAAGGTCGACCTTGATCCACAAATGTCAACCCTGACCCAATAATGTCGACCCTGACCTGCACAGATCTGAAAGTGACTTTGTTCACAGATCCTGAAAGTTTGCTGAAAAGGGTATCTAGATTTGGGCTCAAATCCACTATTCTGTACCTGTACCTACAAGAAAAAGGAGATTGTTTTGTTGTGGGGGAGGGGTTTTCCTTGGTCAAACCCCAGTTTTGGAATTAACCTCAAATATATGTAATTGAAATTGCAGAAATAGACAAAGTAAATGCATAAA
>MU225447.1:6733-41840 GCA_018584345.1 Thuja plicata
TGAGAGCATATGAGGAGCATTTGAGAGCTTTTTGAGAGAATTTTAGCATTTGCATTACATCTAGCATATCATGTTTAGGAGCATTTGTTATTTTCTCATATAATCTTGGAGCATTTTTGAGCATTTTTTTTTCATACATATCTCGTTCTACGATTGTCCTTGAGAGAGATTAAGCCCGAGATCTCTCTTAACAAAGCTTGGATAGAGAACCATGAGATGATATAGATTTTAGCTTCAATTCTTACATTAATTTGTATTATCTTTCCATAGAATTGTTGCTTTCAATCTTAATTTCATGAAGGTGTATTTTCTTACACACAGGCATCACTGTGACTTGGTTGTCAGTGATCTCTCTCCATTGGGTTCCACTGACCGTCGGTGTTTGTAGTCACAATGTGAATGTTTGTCTTTTATGCATTACAGAAAGCATAATCTTTATCTATATGATCCTCTAAAGTCTTTGACACTTTGATTATAACTGATTAGATTATATCAAGTTGACATCAATGACAATACAATCCATTAACTAATTTAATGTCTTGCATTATCCTTCTGCATTTTGGTTATCAACTTAACATCTTCAAACATTCAATCAGTTACATGTCATCATATACATCTAACATCATTTTGGGGAATTAAACTTGAGCAAGCCAACCACGGATCCTAATTTCCCTCCCAAATCCTGGAATTGGGCTCCAGGCCGAATTTGGGCCTAATTCCCTAGGGACACATCACCAATGGTGATCATTCCCTAGAAGAACAGGCCCATATTTGATCTAGGTGCCAAGGAGATAAAGTAGGTGGAGTACTTTCAAGGACAACTCATTTTAGGTTCGAAGTAAGTCAAAGGCCAAAAACAAGCGGATGGGTCCTAGGTGAGGAAATGAATTATGGGATTGGATGAAAAATGAGAAAACATGCCTAGAATAAAGGGCCAACCTTGAGTTTAATAAATATTAAAGGAGATGGAGGACTCATATTTGAATTTAGGTACCCTTTTAGTGCCATATGAGGTCCTAACCTAGAGAATACACTAAATTAGGCATAAAATTATCCTAATATCGAGCATAAGTTAAGTGCTTACAATTAAGGACTGTATATTTAGCAGAGAGAGAGAGAGAGAGAGAGAGAGAGAGAGAGAGAGAGCAACACTAAGTTTAAGGATTCAAGCCCCCCCAAAAAAGGATCTCAATTTGAACATATATGCATAAGGACACATAAACAAACTAAAAAAGGGAAAAAAACAAAGACAAAAGACACTACACATAAAAGGGGTTAGTACTAAAAACAAAACCCCAAATCAATTAGTAGAAAAGATCTCGATCAAAAATGTCTCATCCACTAATATCATGCTTGGAAATTTATTGCAAGAGATTAAGTGATCACATAGAAAGGGAAAGATCATTTCAAAATACAATACAAAACTCCATGATCTAACCACTAGCATAGTTATGAGAACATGGAAAGAAAGAGTGAAGGACCATGAATCTAACAAGTTAGCAGGTTGTGTAATGCTAGGTGATCCATGGAAGGAGAGGAGAAGGAGAAGAGTAGAAGGGATAGCAAGCTGTGTTATGCTAGTTCTACTCATCTCAAAGAGATAGAGAAAGGATAACTGATGGTCTAGCAATTTGTGTTATGCTAGTCAATTCTACCTTGAAAATTTGTGTATGAAGGTGGCTTTCAATATGTTTTTCACACACACGTAGCTTTGTAATTTTTTGCTTAGGGGAAGCTTTGAAAGTATTTTGCACTCAGGGGCAGCTTATGGACCAATATTATGTAAATCATAGTCTCCACGAGGATCCATTAGAATGATTAAGCCTAATGAAAACATTGTATCCTTAGGGATAAAAACAAAACGGTGGTTAGTCTTGAGAAGAGCATTGTCTCCTTAGGGATCAATAAAAAAAGATGCATAATATACAAGGGAGTTTGCATGTATTCCTCCCTCCTTATGATGGCAACATAGGTGGCATCATAAGGAAAGAGAACAAGGATACCTAATTCCATAAAAAAAGATATCATTAAAACAACAATATATGACATAAACTTAGCAAAGAGAAATAACTCTTGAGAGCTAAGAAAATAGATAATCATGAAAGGATGATCCTCTTGTGGGAAGAGACCTTGAAAGGAATAGATCTTGGTTGGAATACATCTACCTTCAAGAGGAGTTCTTGAACTCAAGACAAAGAGGGGAAGATAACATGATTGTTCCCTTTTAGCCTCCTATGATTAGGTGAAAAGGGGATTCCTAATGAAGGATGACATACTTTAAAACCCAAAGTAAGGGAATTTTCTTATTATGAACATAAGTTTGTAAATAAAGAATAGTTTGTGATCAAAATATACACACCTCTTGTATAAGAGAGAATCCTTAATTAAAAAAACTATTCCTTATAAGGAATGTTACATGATAAACAAATACCACTATATTGAGGAAAGTAGATCCTTAGAAAAGAAAGGATAGGAAAAAAATGGAACCTTGCCCCCCAAGTTGGAAGGCAAGATATAAAATGCACCCTGAATGATAGTCACTTTATAATGGATATGCTATTCTAATAAATATAGAAATATCTTAATGTAAAACATACATTTTTTATGGCAGAAAAGACATCACATTATAAAGTAAGCAAGTCATCAAGGAAAGAGATCTAAAAGTATTTTATTAGAAACATACCCCTTTTAGGCATGAAAAGATTTTTAAGAAAAGATGTAAGTATCTTGAATGAAACAAATTATCTCATACCAGAAAGGATGTACCCTCATGAAACAATACAAATCCATAAATAAATGGTGAAGAGAATAAAGAAGAAAGGATACAACATTATGTCAACTTAGTGACTAAGCCAATTATGAAATATTTGCACTACCAAACAAGGAATGAAGATACCAATCTCACTAAGGAGAAATATCATGATCAACAAGTTCATTCATGGGATGACATCATAGTACAAAAGAGATAATCAACAAACAAATAATAAATCCTTAAAAGGAAGGTGAGAACTTTACCCCCCAAGTGAGGAAGCAAGGAGAAGTTCTTATTTTGATGCCACTAATAAACATTATGCAAAAAGCCTTGCATAATGGAAAAAATCATAATAGGAAAAAATGAAATGCTAAGGCATATTTTTTATATCAAGGAAACGTAAAAGATTTGTTGTTAAACAAAGAAGACATCTATCCACTAAATCTTGAACAAATTGTCTTAAATCAATACAATCAGCAAGAGAATGTTTGTTACTGTGATGAAAGAAACACAAAAAGTCACCATTAGTATGTCTTTGGTTCCTTGGAAAATGTCTATAAGGGAATCAAAATCTAGAGTCGTATTTAATTCTCCAAAAGATTATTTTGGCTAAAGCTAAAGGGTCATCCCAAGGTTGTAGAACAACATCAAGTTTTGAAAAAATAATATCAAGGGGAGGTGTTGGTTGAGATGAGGAAGGTAAATTAGTATCCTTGGGAGTAAAACCTAGACCAAATTTAGTATTTTGTGAAGGAAGGTCAATAGGGACCTTAATTCCTTGTTCATTAATACCAAGTCCTAAACCTTTATTTTTGGATACCTTGTGATTGAGAGGGGGTGAATCAATACAAACAGGTATTGACCTAATTCATCCACCAATATGATTAACTCCACTAGCAGCTTCTTAACCTAAAATCATATGAATCAAATAAAAAAATAACAAAAAAAAATATCAAGCATCCACAACTTTAACACTCATAAAAAAAATATTTTTCATGTGGAAACCCTTGTCAGAGGGAAAAAACCACGGTGTAGATGACACCCACAAGCCCAATAACTGCAGTAAATGAGTTTTTCCTATTAGGAAATACAAATACCCTTTCTGAGGGTTCACCCTATTATAAGTGATTAGTACATTGTTAGGAGTACAATAAGATCAACTATGATCTACCTCTCTATAGGATTTAAAACCTCAATAAAGAAGTCACCCTGTTAAAGGATTTACAAATAAGAACCTGTTAGAGTTCACCTTGTTAGAGGATTTGACCTACTGCAACTGTTAGGTAACAACAAGATTGTTGATTTGTAGAATGGTAATGATTGCTTATCAGATCCTTTTCAGTTCTCTATATTATGTACTCTGTATATGCTCTCTACTCTCTGATCACAGCTTCAATATGAAATCATAAAAACCCTAATCACCCAAAATAACTTCAACAACAATAACAACTACAACAATTACTCTCTCTCTCTCTAGTTCCTTAAATAAACAACTTGCACTCACTTGAAAATGACCTTCAAATTGATTTTCCATGACAAAACCATGTGTCTATTTGATAATCTCGATGAGAAAAATGATTTACCATGACAACGTTAGGTTAAGGTAAGATCTGCAAGTTTATATCTCCAAGATAATAAAACATGCTTTTACATCTCCAATGCAATTCCTTAAATTTGTCTTAAATGCTTACATCGATCATGTTGTAAATACCAATACATTAGATGTATGACCTTTATTCCATGTCAACATATCATTAGAAATGATTGCATATAATTTACCACTCACTGATCTGTAATCACCTGACCAGTTGATCAAGAACATAAGAGTTCTACTTGTCTTAGTGATTGTGACACTGAAACCTTTATCACTGCTCAACCAAATAAGTTTTGATTGGAATCATATATTCCTCATACCATATACATATTGTATCTCTGAGTGCAACATCTGAATCTTCCCTTAACTCAACCGCTAGCACAATCTATTTAATATTGTTCTTCTTGAACACCAGTCAACATATATAGTTGATCTTTTCTTTACCGATCATGTACAATGCTTATTGATCACTGTAATCATGATATCTAGATGCATTTCCATCAAGGACAACCAATTCTAAATCTACTCATGACCACTCTTCATATCATTTCTTAAAAAATTTCATAATTCCAACAATATCCCCCTTTGGCATCGATGGAAAAACTTCTAAAAATCATCTCAAAAAATCTTGCATTTCATACATACTACAATATCATCCTCAAATCATACTTAAAGCATGTTCCCCCTTACATTATTCATGTTATATTTATATCACACAACATTGCATCATTCTCATATAGTACATTACACATCATTCTCCCCCTTTTTGTCAACAATGACAAAGGATCATAAGTACTTACCAGAATTAAATTCGGTCAAAATTTTCCTTGAAGTTGATATTTGTTGAATCCAGTGATGTGTTTCAAGACTTGTTTAAGTTTTCCATAGATAATATCTTTCCATGTATAACCAATGGTGTTCCTTCCATATTATTCAAAGTGTTCACCTCTTGTTGACTTATTATTGTCTCTACATTACTCATATGTTGTTGCATGAGACCCATAGGGGGAGCTAGGTAGGCCTGCAGCTCCATAATTGATAATATTATGTTATCTTTCTCAGCTTGCAACATCTTAATGTTGTTTGAAATTATCTTCACCTTAGCAGTGTATGTTGAAAATGAACTAGTTAGAGGATCAAATTCTGTAATTAAATCATCAAGTTCCTATTGAGATTCCTCTCTCTTCTTCTCTAGATCTTGTGTAAAGGATGTAACCTTGGAAATTTTTACAAACATCTTTCCATTCTCTCGTAGAGTTTCCTTCATTTTATTTACTAAAATTGCTACTGACTATTTTTCCACTATTATGGTCTTTTTAACTTGTCACCTCGTTGTATCTCATATTATTTCATTGCTAACTCCATAGGTGCACTCTCCAAGTTAGGTACTTGATCAGAAAAAACCTTGACCAACATACCCAATTGATCAATAGGATTATCTTTTTTTCCATATTTCACATTAGGTACTAAATTCTTGATTATGTTTCTGGCTCCTTTAAGTATTCTGACTTTCTTTTTCTTTTCCCTCAACTTGTTCCTTTCAACTTTCTCCCTGAGTGTATCTGACATTTTCAATAGCTCTTTGAGGCTCATCTAAGTAATATAAAAAGTTTTTTACATCTCTTCTTCTTTAAATTCTTCTTCATCTTCTTCTATACTAGTTGTGTCCTTTTTTTTTCTCTTCTTTATTGTGCTACCTGTAGGATTTGAGAAATACAAATCCATAGAATGCCAAGAATACCTGCATGCAAATAACCTATTACAAGAGAGAAGTAGAAGAAGGAAAAAGAAGAACTCAGAAGTTACTCAAAATGTGAGAGCAAAATTATAATCTAAATTGATGAAAAAAGAATTATAAGGTTCAACCTATAAAGGTGAACAAAACCCTAAAGCCTAAAAAAGCTAGGTTGCACATTAATAATTAATAAAAGAATTAATTATTAATGCAAATAAGAGAAAGCTTAAGCACTAAAGAGTAATAACTTAATTAATTAAATCAACATGATTGAATTAATAAGTAAACTAATGATTACTCTAACACCCCCCCTTAAGCTAAGCGCAGGGGGTAAGCTAACCTAGCACAGCTATGAAAGCAGGAAAAAGGGTACCGACAACAAGGCATGATCAGGTACCCAATACAAGGAAATCTCTGTAAACCAGAGACAAAGAAGAAAACCTAGTGGGAAAAACCCCTCTCCAAAAAGAGATAGAAAAATGCAAAAAAGAAATGGCTCAAGAGACTCTCTCAAGACCATAAGTACAATCAGCCCCCCATGAGAGAGGGATAAGACACCAAATTCCCCCCAGAATGAAGAAACTCCTATCACAATGGTAGATGCCTGATGTAGAATCCACAAGGAGATCCTGTAGCGGCAAATGATATTCCTCCCCCTTGGGAAGAAACGAATCCAAAGGACGATGTCAAAGAAACCATGTGAAGAGTGATGAACCAATCTGTCTCAGGATGTGTGCCATGATTGGATGCTAAAGAATCTCTCTATCTGAATTGAAACAAATGATGCCAAATCCAAACTGATGTGGAGAATCCTGAAATGCAACCGCAAAATGCGTGGATAATGGTGGGCAAACAGTGATAACCTGACTGTCAAGGTAGAGGAGATGAATGTCCTCAAAATAATCCTCCAAATCTGCAGTATAAGACTCAACAAACAAGAAAGATATGTCTGCAACATAAGAGTCCAAAGTATCTATGTCTGGAAGATATATGATTTTCTGTTGCACATAATCAGGAGCAACAGGAGATGCTGATGAAGTCTCAGTCTGAAGAGTGGGAACTGCGAGACAAGCCTCTGATCCATCGGAACATGTAAGGGTGTCTAAATACTCAAGCTCCTCTAAAGTATCATGATCAAAGAGTGTATTCTCTCTCCAAGCAATGGGTATGAGACAATCTGAAGTAGGATCCTCTGGGAATGGAGAGAGATTAGGGTCTCCATAGATCTCCCAAAGATATGTCCAAAGTGGGTGAGGACAATCAATGTCTGATATAGCCAACACAGTGTCATGGTCAACACTAGACACTATAAGTCCTACTATGTGATCTATAATAATATCCCATGCTAATTTTCCCTTTGAAGTGGCTGGTTCAGGTATGAGATCATACAAATAAGGAAAAATATTAAGCCACCTACAATGTGTAAGTATACCCTTTGCCCATGACTCATAATTACCCCGTTTTAGAATAACAACTGAAGGGTGAGTAGAAAAACCCATGATAACTCTTCTAAATGAAAAAAAAACTGAAAAATATGACCTTACTGCATTTAGATCAAAACCTTGAGCAAGGAGGAGGGAAGAAAAAGCTGAAACTTTGACATTAAAAATAGGTACTCAAATGACCAAATATGCATAAAAAACCAGCATCATCATCTCTGGCTTGGAAAGAGCTTTTCGACGATATTTCATTTTTTGAAAACGGACACCGTATGCAAAAGATATGGCCAAAACACTGAAGGTTGCCTTTTTTGAAGAAGTGTCAAAACTGTGTGATGGTTTTGTGGACATCAATTTTAAGCCCGAACATCGACCTACAAATGATGACATCACTACCTACACATTCTGCACATTTGTACCTTTCCAAAAGGTACGCACCTTTTCTTTCAATTTTTTTTTAAAAAAAAATTTACAAAAGCTTTTTAGAAACTTTAGAAAAAGGTGTTTTTTTTTTATTTTTTTGAAAAAAACTTTGTTAAAAAACAAAATTTGTTTTTTTTCTAATTTTTTGATTTTTTTGAACGTTTTTCACCTCGAAATTTGAGTCGTACGACCTGGGAGAGAAATTTTTTCCCAGAGGCTACTGTGGCCAAAAATGGCAAAATTTATATGAAAATTAACTCTCCCAGGCCTTCTGAGCGCAATGGTGGTGTCCATTTTAGCTCAAAGTGCTCCAAAAAATGCATCTCTTCTAGAATGAAGAAGAAACCCCATAAAAGTTGTGGTTTTTGCCCTCAAATCACATCTTCACAAACCCCAGACCAGGCAAAAATAGTGTGGCTCTGATACCATGTAGAATCTGAGAAATACAGCTTCGACTTCCAAGACCAATCTGCATGCAAGATACCTGTTACAAAGAATGAAGCAAAAGATGGAAAAAGTTGAAACCCTTCTGTGCTCAAAAAGTGAGAGCTCAAAAATGTATTCCGAGAGTATGCAAAAACAATTACAAGCATTCAACCTTAAAGGTGAATGAAACCCTAAAAAGGGAAAAAGCTAGGATGTACAAAATAATTAATATAACATATTAATTATATGCACCTACGAGAAAGCTTAAGAGAAAAAAAGGAGTAATGAAACTACCTAATTACTCTAACACCTAGATTTCTCTTTTTTGAAAGTATATCTTCATCCTCCTTATGACTTGTCTCTTTCTCAACAATTTGTTCTAGAATATCAGATATACCATTATATTATTGGAAATTGATCCTTTTGATGATATGAATCACTTTTTTTTTGTTATTTATGGCAACATATCTGGCATATTGATCGATTGATTTGAAATTAAGTTTTGATGATTCAGTTATGAAATTGACTAAGTATAGAAGCATAAATATGAAGGTATTTTAGGTATTAAAGATTGAGATCGATGAGTTATGGTGAGTGAGCTTAAAGGAAGATACTATGGGGTATGTATGACCTACATCTAAGATCGATTTGATTTTGGTGACAATTACAGAGAGTTAGAGAGATTTGAAGACATGCGACAACAATAGAACAAAGATACATAGCAGTTGAACTGTAGTGATGATTTGGGGAGTATGGCGTGGACTCCTAGCAAGATAAGTTGGATTATGATTGTGGATAATCTATATTTTGATTATGTAAGAGTGTCTACTATGTATTTAATATTTGCTTTATTAAATCTATTTTGTATTGAGAGCCAACTATGTAATATTTGGTTAAGAGAGCCGACTTGGTAAAGATAAAGATATATATATATATATATATATATATATATATTTATTTATTTATTTATTTATGAAGACTTTTTGTAGAGAAAAGATATGAAATATAAGAGTGATGGATATGTAATATGAATATCATAGTAGAGGATGACAGAGATCATTTCAGAACTATGACTGGAACTATCTAAGCATTGAAGATGCTTGTTTTGTTGATTACTGAGAACACTTTGTAACAAAAGTATTATTGTAAGAGAAGTAAGCTCAATTGGCCCCTAACAGGGTATTGTATACCTTTAACAGGGTTGTATTCCTATAACAAGGAATTGTACTATGTAATATTTAGCTCCTAACAGGGCTAGGTCTCCTAACAAGGACATTACACTTTAATGCATGCTTGTGGGTATCATCCCCACCGGGCTTTTCCCTTGGCCAGGGTTTCCTCGACAACAAATAATGGTGTTATGAGTTCTGTATTATTTTCTTATGTTCTTTTGATTACAGTATGCTTATGGTTTATGTGGAATTGGTTTAAATTTTATTTTTAGTGTTGTAATACTGCTTCACCACCCCCCCCCTCTCAGTATTACTTACTCCTAACAATTGGTATCAGAGCTTTTGGCCCTTGGAGAGAAAGCCTAACAGCTTAAGGGATATCAGAATGGATTCAGATAATTTGCAAGAGAACTTTGAAGCTGCACTTGAAGACCTTGATAAAGAAAAAGCAGAAAATGGTGACTTGAGATTCAAACTAAGGAGATTTGAGGGATTCATCAAGAAACTGAAAGACCAGCTTGAACTTTCCAGAAATCAGAGACAAGACCTTGTAGTTTAGATAAAGGAAGATTCAGATAATGATAATTTAGATCAGATAAAAAAACTTGAACAAGAGAATGACACTTTGAAGCAATGGCTAAAGAGATTCAATAGGAAAAAGATGCTGAAAACAAGATTGAAGAAACTTTGAAAAAGGTAAATGTTTTGATGGAACAAATGAAGAATGAGGTTGACCATTAAAAGAATAAGTATCTAGAATTGGAGAAATACAATCATATCATAAAGGGTGAACTTGTTGAGACAAAGAAACACATTGAAAAACTTCACATGAGCAATGACTTGATTGGTGACCAAAGAGACAGACATAAACCTAAAGGATATATGACTGGTATTGGCTTTAATGAAGCCGAATGTTCCAAGAATTGGGAAGAGAAATAAGATGTGAATATTGATGCAGAAAAACCTACTCTTGAAGAACCTAAAGAGAATACCAGACCTTTCAGAGGTAGATGTTTTGGTTGTAACAAGTTTGGACACATGAAAAGAGATTGCAGAGGTAATGTCCATTTTAAAACTTTTTCTGGTTATTGTTTTAACTGTAATGCATATGAGCACAAGAAAGTAGAATGCATGAAACTTAATCAATCTGGACATAGACAAGACAATAGAAGAGAACCTACAGTAAAACCTACATGTTACAAATGCAATAACATTGGAAACATTGCAAAGTATTATAAGTTACAAGTAAATCAGGACAGAAGACCTCCTATATGTTACAAATGCAACAATCTAGGACATATAGAAAATTTTTGCAGGTATAATGGAGTAAATAAAATAAGAGTACCACCTCCTATGAACATAAAGAATAATGAAAATGATACTGGTAAAAGTATTGCAGAACTAAAGAGTGATTTTGACAGTTGTTTCAAGAAAGCAGAAGATAACAACAGTGGTAAGATATGGAAAATCAAAGAGACAAGTGAGATATTGGTTCAAGAAGAGATATTAGATGCTACTGGATCTTTGACTGATGATAAAAAAGTAGAATCAACATGAATGGTAGAGCATGGCCTTAGGGGGAGCATTGATGAAGATATAAAAATATATCTCACCCCTGATTTTGCAAAGTGATCTCTAGCGAGCTTAGGTATGATATTGGCCGACATCATGGAACTTATATATAAGAGTGCAACATCGGATGATACATATGTTGTGATCATGAGATTTATGAGAATTACTAGACAGTATTGGGTAGTGTGAGTTTTTGACACTTAACCTTGCATAAAGCACCTAATGGTTATCTATTTCCTTACTATTTGAAGAGCAGCAACCTAAGGAAATCAGAGAACAAAAAGATTTAGACTATCCAACAACTACTTGGTGATCGATCGAAGCGTATACTCAAAATTCAGCTTGTAAAAGGTGTTTACATATACAAAAACTATGGATGCACCTGTGATATATGATTTTGTGGATAGACCTAGGTACAAATTTAAGAAACATCCTTTTAAGTCATGTGAGGATGATCCCAAAGGAACATTTTTCCAAATACCATATGGCATTTTGCATGTTGAAGACATTAGGGCATATATTCATTGCAAGTATGACATACTGGGTATTGATGATATTTCTACTAAAATGGAGTACATGACTGATAATGGCATAATGAGAGATGAGTTCAAACATGTGGCTAAGTTAAACATTATGAAAATTTTGGACTTACACGAATTCAGCGAAGACAAATGGTTTAAGATATTATTAAGCATAGTTCATGATCAGTTTGTTTGGATAGGTGAACAACCTGTGAATATTTGCAGACAACTAATACATAAGATTACTGGACTGGACAATACTGGAATCATCCCTGTAGTAGAGAAGCATGTTAAGAAGTAAGTTGAAACCCTAATAAACTCAAAAGGGGATAGGAAAGCTATGACAGTGAATGAGATTTATCTACAGGATGTGAGATTGATTTTGATGATACTTGGTTCCAAATTCTACTATAGTAGTATACCTAATTCAATATCTGCTGGAGTAATTATGATGGCTTACAAAATGGTGAAAAAAAATGCTAAGTATAACCTATGCGAAGTATTGGCACAACAGTTTTTGGAGAATGTAAAGCTGATAAAGAAAGACAAGTCCAAAACCTTTAGATTTGGTTCATTACTAGTTCACATGTACATTCATATTGATCATAAGTTTCAAGGCATGCACCGTACTAGTTGGAGAAAAGGGATACCTACTGGTATTCAGATTTCACAGAGTTACAGAAGGCTGAGCAACACATGGGTTGATGGAGAACTATTTGGTATGATTAAAATTCTTCAGAGGCAGATGAAAGAGAGATATAGGATTCCTGATGACTTAGTCAAAAAATATAAGGATACAATATGTTTTATGGTTGAGACAGATTGTATATGTTTTGAGGTAGTTGTTCCAAGGAAGAAATGGTGTTATCCTTGTGTGTGTGTTTTTTGCATCTGCTAGCTACAACACAACACTTCAATATGTCATTGCATTAGTGAGATAAACATGAAATAACAAAGGAAAAGCACATATACATCACTAAAATTGACATATTGCTCCCTATCTAAGAAGAGTATGAAATATGCTATAATTTCCCTCAGATTATTCATAAATTAGTGACAACATCATGCTTAGAATAGAAGATTTAACTAAAATGCAAGCTAAATGCTCAATCAAATTTCATTTTAGAGCTTCAAATGAGATGATGTAATTACTATCAATCAAAATGCATTAAGAATTCTAAAAATTTAGAGAAGCATAAGGATGTAATTAAAATTTTAAGATTATGGGCTGCATAAGATTGCAAATGAAATTCTAAAATTAAGGGGCCCATTGAGCTCAAAATTCATTCCTTTTATAGAAGAATTTGAGGAATGAGAGGTCAGGATTGAGTTGTGAAGAGAGGTGGAGATTGAATCCTTGGTGATCCACGTGAGGTGATCCAAGTGATTTAACTCTCATTGGCTAATGGATTGACTTTCCATTTTGCAAGTGAGGAGTTGTAATTAGGATTTTATTTAATTCCTTTTAATTAATTACCTTACCCATGTATTTAATTATTTTGATTTGATTTAATTGGATAAGGCAATTAATGTAAATTAGTGATAAGATCACTAGGAAATTAAATTTGATTTAGATGAGTTATGCCAATTAATTGAAGAATTATCTTGACATAATTAGGGGTATGATCACACTTAGGGAAAATAGGGTCTTTGGTTAGAACAGACCAAATTAGGGTGGTGACATTTTGCCCTCTTTGAATGGATGTGCGAGAAGCGCATTGATTCAAAGAATGATTGATGTCGACTTAAGAAAGTTTGAGAATTATGAACTTGATTGAATGAAATGTCTGATGAGATCAGTCTCAAACTTGATTGAATTAAGACTGATAGTATTGAATTTGAACTTGATTGAACAAAGGTCAACAAAGATCTTGAAGATACCAATTCTGAACTTGATCAAACGAGAATTGATAATACTGACTCCAAACTTGATCAAACAAAGGTTAGTATGAAGCTACTAGGAGCTATAAGGTATAAATTATGAAGTTGATCAAACGAGAATTGATAATACTGACTCCAAAATTTATCAAACAAAAGTCATTATGAAGCTGCCAGGAGCTTAATAAAGATCTTAGAATATGTGGACATAGATATCCATCTTGTGAGAATCGAAGCCTTCTATCCAATAGTCTCGACTTGATCGAGGGAAACTACTATGCCCCTAGTCTTTTGATGATGAAGTCATGTTAATACTTTTTGAGCAAGAATTTGATTGATTTTAAGTGTGATCATGCCCCCTCAGGAACAAAATCGAAGGAAAAAGAATAAAATCCCTCTATAGAATGATATGTCACTTGAACTGATCAATTGGATCGAGAAAGAATCAATTAGAAGAAATGATGAAGCGAAGATGTGTTAAGAGAAAACACAATTTTACCAAGTTAACTACGTTAAAATGTGAGTTTTGAGTCTGATAAAATAATATAGGACTAATAATAAGATGGATAATGTGCAATTTGATGATAGAGAACCCAGAAAAGTGATTGCGTAAAGTCTGCAAAACATTTTTGGAATATGTATAGCAATTCTGCATTTTTGGGAAGCTGTCGTAAAATCTTTAGCGGGTTGTTGAAAACAAAATGTGCACGTTTGATTTCATTCCTGATTGATCAGAGAAGAACAAAATTGAATTTTGATAGTCTGGGAGGAGTTCTGGAGGTTCAAAATAGCTCAAAAAGGTCACTATATATCCCAAAATTCACTTTTACCCATTCATTTTCACTTTTATCCTTGGTAAATTCAGAGCTCTACAGAGAAGATGGTGGTCCCCATGGAGAAACATTGATTCGAGTTGTTTCTAATCTTGATATGTTCATGGTCTGTCTCTCTCTCTCTCTCTCTCTCGATAGATGTTTAGATTGATGCACATGAGATTATGTACTTGGTGTCTTGATGAGTTAGAATATATTCATGTGATGACATCATTTATGCTCTTTGATTTATTACTGATATATAAATGTGTTTCAAATGATGATAAATGAATATGCAAATGTATATTTTTGAGATTTTCTTTATGCAAATATATGTATGGATGCACTTAGGATGTAGCAATAATGCAATGCTTGAATGCTTTGTTTGTATTCTCTTTCTCATTTATGAATGCAAAATGTATGCCATGGATATGCAACGACATTTATATTAGTAATATAGATTATGTAGCTAACTTGGATTTCGAATGAACCAGGAAATCATTATGAGCTCAAGTCCTTATGTTGTTCTTAAAAATGAACCATGCAATCTTTAAATGCATCTACATGCAAACTCTTAGGACTGTCACTGATTTGTATACATTGTAGCATTTTTATCATCATTGGGCATTTTTGTAATGAACATCATCAGATAGTACAACTGTCACTAATACCCACAAGGTATCATGAAAGTATGAATATTATGTGTATTGGACACAATGTCAAAAATAAACCTAAGCATCAAGGCATAGAGGCTAGGATGACTAGTCAGTTATCTCCTTCTACTTTTATAATCATCTCATGTTCGTGTGTAATGTAAGATATCTGACCCATAATGACCTTTAATATTCATATCCTTGGGTACATAATGTGTCATACACCTTACTTAGAATCTTATTTAGAAATAGACAAGGAAATTAGTTCAATCTCACCATAGGTTACACATAAAAAGGATCGAGATATATGCGGTTATCCACTCATATTGGAAGCTCTTACCATAAACATCCAAGTTAGGTAAAATTTATAGGATCATTGAAAAAATCCTATACACTGAAAACCAAGAAAAAGTTATGCCCACTATCCTTGCGACTCTTTGTCTTTAAATAGACGTCATGGAGTAACTCAGAAGACATAACAATCATCAATTGATAATCAATCAAAGAAAATTCATAACTAATTACATTCCCCTAGTTTGAGATGTCATCGGAACATAAAAGAGTCATAATCAAACCAAGATCAATCTATATATGTTTAAGTAGTATTGAGAAATACTATTGATTCATTTTCAAGCACAATAGAGAATCATCAATTAGAACTTGGAATCAATCAATAAGTTTTTATGTATGAGTATATGAGATTAACTTTGTCAACAATTTCAATGCAATGTAGTGTTTAGGAACATTGTTTGATTAAAGTGTTGAGAAACACTAGTATGATTAAATTGTTGAGAAACACTAGTATGATGTCTGTTACAAGTAGGTTGTGTTGAAGAAACACCCTTGTTTGTGATAGGGATGTTTTGATGCAAGTATTGAGAAATGCTATTTTGAGAGGCAAACCATCCTAGACAAAGAACCTAGGAAAACCTAGCAGACGCAAACTGAACATGCTAGCAAAGATGCCCCAAGTGCAGAATGACTATTCCTAACATGCAAATGCAGACCAATCCCAGGCAAGGATATGACATTTGTAAGGAATGAGATTCAATCAATAGCATAGGTGCAATCATGAAGGATTAGTGTTAGCAGTCCATTGATGCCTATTTTCTAGGTTTTCACCACTCAATAAAGCTTTTTATTTTTTCTACCAAGATGCCTGTTTGCCAGGTTTTCGCCAAGGCACTTTTCTCTTTTTCAATTTTTTTATGTTCTTTTTTTTCTTTTTATTTTTTTTGTTAGTATCAAGGCACCTGTTTGCCATTTTTTTGCCAAGGATACCTTTTTCGGGACTTTTTGCACTATTTTTGGATTTCTTCAGGATCAATTTTATGATTGTTTTGGTATTTTCTGAGAACTATTTCACTGCACGGGCTCTGTCAGCTAGATGTTAAGTGTAGAACCACTTCAAGTGTAGAGTATTAATGGGACCAGGAAGAACATCTCCCTCAGGTGTAGCTAACTAATAAGCTCTAGTCCCAAAGGTTGCAGTAATAACATAATGCCCCAACTAGTTAGGTTCAAACTTTCCTTTTTGTTTTCTATTCAGCTAGCTTTTAGGATTCTCTTTGAGAACGAGATCCCCCACTTGAAATTTTTGTGGTTTTACCTTCTTATTGTACCCTTTTGACATTTGTTTTTGGTACACTTTGAGATGATCAAACTCTTGTTGTTTGCACTCATCAAGTAGTTCTAGTGCTTGAACCCTATCAATACGGTATTGTTCATTTGTAACAAGGCCTTGGAGAGATAACGCAAAGATGGAATTTCTACTTCAATGGATATCACTTCATTTGTGTTGTAGCCTAGAGAAAATGGTGTGGCTCCAGTTGGTGTTTGGATACTTGTTCTGTAGGCCCATAGTGCCAGATTTAGTTGCAAATGTCAGTCTCTGCCAAACTTACTCACAATTCTATGTAAGATTTTTAGAACATTTTTGTTTGAAACCTCAGCTTGTCCATTACCTTGAGGATAATCGATTGAAGAACAATGCTAAGTGATATGAAACTGTGTATAAAGGTCCTCGATGTCTTGATTTTTGAACAAACCCCCATTGTATGTTGTAATAGAAGAGGGTATCCCATACCTACAATTGATGTAGTTCAAGATGAACATAGAAACCTATTTTATAGTGGCTTTGATTAGCGACACGGTCTTGACCCACTTAGTGAAATACTCAGTGGCCATAATGATGTACTTGTTTCCACTTGAAGAATTAGGATAGATCTATCCAACAAGATCAAAGGCCCATTGATGAAATGGCCAATGTGTTATAAAAGCTATGAGTTCTCTGGATGGAGCATGGATAAGGTTTCCATGTGTTTGACATTTGTGGCATGTTTTGAAAAATTGAACATTTTTTTCCATTGTGGGTCAATAATAGACAATTCTTAATAGTTTCTTAGCTAATGAAAATCCATTCCAGTGTGATCCACATACACCTTCGTGAACCTCTGTTAATGTGTGGTCAGACTCTTCTTGTTCTAAACACCTAAGAAGTGTTCCATCGAGACCTTGTCTATATAAGTTAGTAGTGATGAGGACATAATGCGATGTTGTCCTAATTAAATCTCATTTTTCATTCTGGGATAGGCCATTGGGTAAGGTTTGATCAGTAAGATAAGCAATTATTTTGGTATATCAGGATTGGTCATGGTCATTTAAAGCATAAATCACTTGGGATTCAGGTGTATCAAAGGTTGGAAAGGATAATTCTTCCACCAAGAAGTCATAGTGGAATTGGCATTCTTCCAGTTGTAGCATAGATGCTAGCGTAGCCATAGCATCTGCAACTTTGTTTTCCGTTCTTGGTATTTGTTGGAATGTGATGAAGATAAAGTACTTTTTCAAATCTTCAACCAACTATTTGTAAGGCATTAGTTTCTCATCTTTAGTATGATAATCTCCATTTACTTGGTTGATAATGAGCTGAGAGTCACCATACACATGTAACTCTACAAATTTCCATTCCATAGCAAGCTTGAGTCCATTTACTAGTGCTTCATATTCTGAGATGTTATTTTTGCATGGAAACATCAATTTATACACCTTGGATATCTTGTAGCCTTGATGAGTGATAAATAGTACCCCTACTCCATATCCTTGTTGTGTGAAAGAACCATCAAAGTACATATTCCATGGATATTCAGTTAAGTGCATGATTTTTTCATCTGAAAATTCAATTATCAAAGGTGCATCATCTTGTAATGGTGAATTAGCTAGTTGATCTACTAGGACTTGTCCTTTGATATCTCTTATGTCCACATACTCAATATAAAATTCACTTAGAATTAAGACCCATTTTGCTAGTCTTCCTATCAATACTGTTTTACTCAGGAGATATTTGAGAGGATCTATTTTTGCAATAAGTTTCACTGTATGCAAGAGCATGTAGTGTCTCAGTTTTTGGGATTCAAAGACAACCGCTAAGCAAGATTTTTTGATAATACTGTAATTGAGTTCATAAGACACTAACGTCCTACTGATATAATAAATTTATCTTTCCTTTTTGTTTTCATCTTCCTATACTAGCAATACTCCAAGTGATGTAGCCATAGCTGAGATATAGAGGAGTAGTGGTTTTTCATTAATAGGTGCCATAAGAATAGGAGGAGTAACCAAGTAATCCTTTAGTTCTTTGAAATTGTTTTCACAATGCTCATCCCATTTGAAAGTAACACCTTTATGTAGCATTTTTGTGAAAGGTTGCACTCTATCGGCTAGTTGGGACATAAATCTCCTTATGGACTGAAGTCTTCCTTGAAGCATCCTCATTTGACTGATATTGTGAGGAGGTGACATTTCTAATATATATTTTACCTTTTTGTGGTATACCTCTATTCCTTTAGTTGATACAATATACCCTAAGAGTTTCTCTGATTGGACTCCAAATGCACATTTATTTGGATTAAGTCTTAGTTGAAATTGTTCCATGCGATCTAGTATCTTTCTCAAGTCTTCAATGTGATTTGTTCTTATCTTTTACTTGGCCAATGTATCATCCACATAGTCCTCCATATTTTTGTGTATTATTTCATGGAAGATTATTGTCATAGCTCTTTGGTATGTAGCACCATCATTCTTTAGTCCAAATGGCATCACGTTCCAACAAAATGTTCCCCATGCGCATGTAAATGATGTCTTTTCTTGGTCCTCAGGATCAATCTTAATTTGGTTATAG
Source organism: Thuja plicata (assembly GCA_018584345.1). Classification (NCBI taxonomy): domain Eukaryota; kingdom Viridiplantae; phylum Streptophyta; class Pinopsida; order Cupressales; family Cupressaceae; genus Thuja; species Thuja plicata. The sequence goes on from MU225447.1 coordinate 25,891, forward strand.
CCTGAGAATTCATCCATGAGAGAATACATCTGATATCCTACTGTGAGATCTGTAATCATATCAATATTGGGCAGCGGAAATCCATCCTTAGGACAAGCTTTGTTTAGGTCTCTAAAGTATGTGCAGATCCTGATAGATTTATCTATTTTAGAAATTGGTACCACATTAGAAATCCATCTTGAATAAGTGAAGACTCTTATGAATCTAACTTTTAATAGTTTTTCCAGGTCTGCTTTCACTAATAATGCCACATGTGGATGCATGTTCCTTAGTTTTTGTTTCATGGGTTTGATTCCAGGAGCTATAGATAAGTGATGCATTATTAATTCAGGATCAAGTCCAGGCATATCAGTGTAAGACTTTGCAAAGTTGATCTTCTTCTCTTTGAGGAATTCAGTGAATTGTATCTTTTCTTCTTCTAATAAGGATTGTGCCAGGTGAACAAATTGAGGATATTTTGTCATTCCCAAGTTAACTGGATGTGTAGGTTCTTTCAGAACTGAATATATTTCTTGAAAGTGCTCAAGGAGGATATCAAGAATCTCATATTTTGGCACCTCTGAGAGATTTTCACCATCATATACATCTTTTGTTTTTACCTTTTTAGAATCTGATACTGCCACGACATGGTTTTCACTATTAGTTCTTTTCTTCTTTTTATTTTTCAATGTGTAACTAAGAAAATTGATATCCTCCTCTGTCATGTTCATGCTCCTTGCATTGGTGGAAGAAGGATAAGGTTCACAAGCATTTAGATAACAGGCCAAAGTGTAGTCATTGGGAAAGCTCATGATAGGAGTAGGATCTGAATTGGCCGAATCAATCAGGTCAGGATTTACTAAGGATAACGATTCAGATTTTGGTAAGGATAACATTGCATAAGCATCAAGACTACTGACTGACAAGACATGTTCTGTTAAGTCGGCTCCTACAATGTTTAGATCATTAAGAGTCAAATCATCATTAATAGGGTCATTGTTAGTAATATGCAGACCTAACACTAGTGACTCATCAGTTGAGCTTTCTTCTTCTTCTCTCATCAAATTGGAAATCATGTCTTGTATCCTTTGAATGTCCTCTAGACCTAGTAAAGCACCAGTATCTCCATCAAAAATCCTGGGTAGTGGTATCTCATCTGATTCTGGGACAACAACATTAGGGTAAGTGTTAGAAATTTCTCCTCTCTCCAATAAAGATGTAAATTTGTGAATAACATCTACCTCAATGTCCATAGTAGCATCAGACAGGTTATCCCATTCATAATCATGTGATTCTGTTATTTCATCATCAGATCTGTTTAAGAACTCACCAATAGTTACCTGATGTACCCTATTAGCCACTTGTAGATCAAAGTGTGGTAAGTCTAGGACATGTGAAATTGTGACCAATTTCCCCCAGTTAGGATGTACATCTTGTTGTTGGGGTATTTCTTTAGGATTTTATTCTATATGTTGGACTTCTATTATTTCCTCTACTTGTTGGACATTAGCTTGTGGCAACAAAGGAACATGATGATCTTGTTGTGATACAAAAGTAGTTACATACCTTTCTCCTTGATATTCAGGATACTCAGTACCAATGTGTAATAATCTCTCATATGTCCATGGTTCCAATGTTTTTTCTTCTTCTTCATCCTCACTTCCTTCATCGAAGATTGCACCTTCTCTTGAAGTAGGGTTTTCTGATTTGTTATTGAAACCTAATCCTATTTTGTCTTTGGTGTTTCTGAATTCCATGTGTATAGGTTCAACAAGTCCTTTTCCTTTATCTCCTAAAGGTCCCTTCCATTTGCATCCCATTTATTTGAGAAGGTCATATCCTTTACTATACTTTTCTGGGGATATCTCCACGTGTTTTATCTGATTTTCTTTATGTTCTCCTTTATAGAGCCAAGCCAAGACTGCTTTATCTTCTTTTTCATCCTCCTGAGAAGTAGAGGCTCTAACCATACTAGTTGATTTGTGAATGTCTTGTTATTTTGATGCAGTAGGTGTGAAATATGAGGAAGGTTTCCCATAAGATCTTGGAGACATGGGAATGTTAGTCAATGACGATGTCATGTCTAGTTTGTAGTCCCCCATACTAGTTTCTTCAAGTTTTAGTGTCTTTCCAAAGCTTCTCATCACCATGTTTTTAGAGGTTTCAGGTACAAATTCTTTTGGGACTTCCTTATTATGAGGAACCATACTATCTTCTTTAACATTGTTGCAAGTGTAGCATAAATATGTAGGAATTGTCACTTCCACCCCATTATGTGGGAATTTGATGCATTGGTGGTAAGTAGATGGCACTGCTTGCATTTCATGTATGCAAGGTCTCCCTAGTAAAATGTTATAGGCCAATAGTAGATCAAGAACTTGACAGATCAGATTCCGTTCAATTGGTCCTATTCTGATTGGTAGAACAATGATTCCTTTAGATGATCTTTCTTCTTCATCGTAAGCCTTGATAGTTATCTTACTTCTTGAATCAATTGTTTGTTCTGAAAGACCCAATTTCTTGATTATATTTAGAGTGCATATGTTTAAACCTGTGCCTCCATCTATCAATACATGTTTGACACAGGATTTTTGAATCAAGACTTCAATGTGAAGGGGTTGGTTATGTGGATGAGTCAAGGACTTGTCATCTTCTTCTGAAAAGCAGAGGTAATGTGGTGCTGAGATGTGATTAACCATTTCTTGGAACTTGTCTACATCAATGTCTTTTGGAACATTTTTAGAATGTAGGTCTTGTTCAAGAACTTCCCTATGCACTGAAGAGATATTTAGTAACTCAAATATATAAATTTGAGCTGAGGTCCTTTGCAATTGGTCTACCAAGTTATAGTTTGTAGATGGTATAGTAATTGTTTGTCTTATTGTTGCTAGTTTGGGGATTGTGACAATAGGTTCTTTAGAGGATGTCACTTGCTTAGATGAGGAGTTATCTCCTTTGATCATGACTTGTGCTTGGCTTCGAGTCACTGAGTTTGATTGCGTTGATGTGCCTTTGGCACCTTTAATAGTGATCACATTGATTGATTCACTTTTAATGTCCAACATGTTGATCACATTATTGTTATTGGAGTAGGTGTAATTTACTTCATTTCCTTTTCCTTTAGTAGCTTCCCCTTTTTCATAGTTAGGGAATGATTTTTTAAATGTCATATGATCTTTGTTAGTGGTATGCCGTTCCACTTGGATTTTGCCTCCTTCAATAAGGTCTTGTATAACGTGTTTAAGATTAAGACAATCATTAGTCTTATGTCCTTTGTTTTTATGAAAGACACAATAGGCATTGTCATTCAACCATCTTGGTTTAAATTTTGGTTCTCATGGTTTCAAATTGGGTATTGTGAGGACTTTATTATCCAAGAGTGTCTTCAAAACTGTCTCAAGAGGTTCTCCCAGTGGAGTAAATGTTCTTTGAGGTCTAGTCCATGGTTTAATTTTGTTGTTCTTGTTGTTTGCTCTTGGTATTGCGGTTGTTACCTTAGCTTCTTTGTTCAATTGTAAGTTGTTCGTTACATTGAGCACTGCTAGTTTAGGATTAGCATTGGATTCTTCTACTACTCCATCAATAACAACATTCTTATTCTTATTCTACCATTTAGTTTTTTTGTTGTAGTTGTTAGATTTGTTATCACTTTGGAGTGTGATTTCTCCTTTCTTGACCATGACATCTTCAGCACAGATAGGATTCTTGATCATCCTATCAATGCTTGGTGAATCATGCATTTTCAATGCATAGTTCATTTTGGGTACAAAGTTGTTGATAAATATTTCCATCTTTTCTGATTTGGGTGTTGCTCTTGAGTACCTTGCAAAGAATCTCCTCCGCCTTTGTAAAAAGTGTGTAAAGGATTCACTTGCTCTTTGTTTCGTGTTACAAAGGTCCATCATTGTTACGTTATGTTGTGTGTTGCAGTAGTAACGTTGGAGAAATCTTTGTATTAAATCCTCAAAAGATTGCACAGTAGGTGTGAGTTTGGAAAACCACTCCATAACATTTCCGCCTAGACTTCCCATAAATAGCCTCATTAGATAGGTAGGTTCATGCATGTACTCAATTCTTAGAGCACAAAACTCTCTAACATGGTCATGTGGGTCAGTTTCTCCCATGTACTTTTCATATTTGGGTCTTTCCACATTGGGAGGAAACAGAACCATGTTAATACTCTTGTCAAAAGGAAATGGACATATGTGTTCCAAAGAGTATTTTTTTGTTGGTTTAACCTTTTCTTGCTTGTGTGTCGCAAGTTTGGATTGCATTAAGGTCAATTTTTTAGTGAGAATAGAAATAGGTGTTGGTACCTCTTTTTCCTTTAGTCTCTTAACATCATAATCTTTGGGGAGTCTTACCCCAAGAGAGGCTAGGTGTAGGAAATATTTCTCCTTGTCTTCACCAATAATCTTTTCCAATGTCCTTTGGAATTTTCAACTTTGTTTGAGCTTGTTTTACTCTTCTTTCAATATTTCTTCATCACTATCCAAGTCAAACAAAGGACAAATGATATTTTGTTCTTCATGACTACTTTCTCAATCATTATGGTCTTGTTCATTGTTATAATCATCAAAATCTGCACTTCATCCTTTATAAGGAGCTTCTATTGTGGGTGATTCTTGATCATATAAGGGATTGCAAGATGTCTCTTCTTGTTGAAACTGAAGTAATCTAGGAGGAATCTCTGATTCGTTAGCAAGGTATTGATTGTGTCTTGTGTTAACCATGAAATCTAGGTCTCAACTTCATCAAAGGTTTTCCAATAGTGTCAAATAGGATCTCAAATTGTCCAAGTAGGTGTGTCCAAGTAGTGAAAGACTATTTGTATTTGTTGTGAGTGAATGAATCTAGTGTTAGAGGGTTAGAATGCCCTGATAATGAGCTGGGAATCAAGAGGTTTTGATAAGTGAGTAGACCACATGTTTTGAGACTAATTGTGATAATCCAAAAGGACATGCAAGGTAGACTTCTAAGGAAATTGTGAAACAATGACAAGCAGACCAACAAGAGTAATAGGACCAAACTAAAGAGGCAAAAGGGTATCCAAAAACACTAAGTTTCTCTGAGAGGCACATGTGCAATTACCCACTATCCTAGATGCGACTCCCTAAATGCAAGGTTTGATTTGCCAGATGTGAGCTTATGCAAACCAAATGCAAGCTTTGAAATGTTGTATGAGAGAAAATTTCTTGCATGTAAGCCAGGAATGACCATAAGTGAGAAAGTTCCCTGGATGCGAGCTAATGCAACCAGATGAGACCTAGGATAGACCAAAAATGAGCCTCTAATGGTTTTTCAAGTTTTGTCTATTTTTATCTCGAAGTAAGTGAAATTTTGTTTGACAATAGAGTTTGTTTGAGACTTTCTAGAGAGTTGTAAACAACATGTATGTCAGGGAATGAAATTTATTTCTTGTTTCAAGGAGATTATCTTTTTAGTGAGATTTTAGGACACATCAAGCAATGTTTCTTTGTTAAGGGTGATCAAACACTTTCCCTATTCCCTAGATTCTGAGCATAGAATGAAAATCTTTGCTTGTAGACTTAGGTACACACTCAGATGCTAATCAAAAAATGACCATCACCAAGCACAAAATGGCTCTAGTCATGATGTCGTATTAGCCGATTCCAAATGCAAGTGAGGGCACAAAATGACGAGTATCTTGGGGAAATTACTATTTGCCTTGCACAAAGATTATCACCTTTTTAGAGTTAAACCGGGTTTGTTTTGACCATAAGTGTTTTGTAATTGTGGGCATCCATTCACAACTGTCCCCCATAGAATTGCACAAGGCAAAGTTAATTCATATAGCCCTATGAGTACTAAATTGTGTGTAGTCTCGCAAGCAAGATTCAAGTGGCTCCGCTCTAAACACACTCAAGCATGTTCAAGGAATGATGTCAAAATACCAGGAACAAAATCGACTACATCTTCCGAGGATTTAGCCTATAAGGAATCATATTGATTATAGTGAGTTGGAAGGGTTGGCATAAACCTGTCCTCACTGAGGCCATTCCGAGAGATTTTTTCCTCAACTGACAGGCCCTCTAATATTTTTGAAAGCAATGAAAAAGGATTGGCGAGCTTAGGAGTCTAGATTTATGGTTCTTCAAAAGAAGAAGAGCATACTCTCCTATTCCATGCCATTTTCTCCCACAAACACACCAAACATGTTCATTTCCTCAAACTTTGTAACTCAAAACTCAATCCCCCATGACGAGTCTTTGATTCTTCCAACTTGGGAAAAAGAGAAAATCCTCTAGTGAGACTAAGTAATAAGTTTAAGTTTGACTTTTAAGATCCTATTGTAAGAAAGAACAAAGCATATGAAAGCAAATTTGTCTTGTTCAATTTCCCCAAATTAAGGTGATTTTCTTATTCAATTACTTTCCCAAAATTAGATGATTTGAGCTTTGTTCATTTTCCCACAAATTTAGTGCTTTGCTTGTTTATTTACTATCCAAAAATTAGACAATTTGATGGTTTAATTTTCCCACAATCTTTAATGAATATCTTGGTTCAATTACTATCAAACTTTAGAAAATCTTGTTTGCCTTGTTCATTTCCTTCAAATTCTCATCAAGTTTTAAATTGACTTTTGAGTTTCTAATTTTCCTTAAAGGAAAAGAGCATAATCCTCTAGTCAATTTATCAAATGATGGAAAATGTTCTTAAGTGTAAAAGCATAACAAAATAGAAGTCAAGTTGAGAGGTTTGGCAACCTGCAACCCACAAATTAGAAATTGCTTTCCAACTTTTTTTTTTATAAAAAGTCTCTGATAGCAACCTGCAAACAAATATTAAGTTGTTCAAAGCATAAAAACATGCATGGTTAAAATATTATTGGTTAGACTTTCAACTTTGCAAATTAACCAACCAAATGCGACTGCCTTTACTAAATGCGAGTCTAGAATTCTGGGATGCGATTGGCTTTCCTGAATGCGAGTTTTTGAACTAAATGTGATACAGGAATTACCTGATGCGAGCTTTCTCGGGATGTAATTCAGGATCCATGAGATGCGATGTCAGAAATCTGGGACACAATTGCATTTCCTGAATGTGATGATCTTTCCTACATGCAAGCTTTGGCAACTAAAGGTGACTTTGAACCTGGATCAGAGAACACAAATCAACCAAAAAGAAGTTTAAAATGAGGAGAAATCCAAGGATTTTCCCCATGGTGGGTGCCATAAATGTGTGTGTATTTTGTGGATCTTCTAGCTACAACACAACACTTCAATATGTCATTGCATTAGTGAGATAAATATGAAATAACAAAGGAAAAGTACATATACATCACTAAAATTGACATATTTCTCCCTATCTAAGAAGAGTATGAAATATGCTATAATTGCCCTCAAATTATGCATAAATTAGTGACAACATCATGCTTATAATGGAATATTTAACTAAAATGCAAGCTAAATTCTCAATCAAAGTTCAGGTAATTAAAATTTTAAGATTATGGGCCGCATAAGATTGCAAATGAAATTATAAAATTAAGGGGCCCATTGAGCTCAAAATTCATTCCTTTTATATAAGAATTTGAGGAATGAGAGGTCAGGACAGGATTGAGTTGTGAAGAGAGGTGGAGATTGAATCCTTGGTGATCCATGTGAGGTGATCCAAGTGATTTAACTCTCATTGGCTAATGGATTGACTTTCCATTTTACAAGTGAGGAGTTATAATTAGGATTTTATTTAACTACTTTTAATTAATTACCTTAGCCATGTATTTAATTGTTTTGATTTAATTGATTTGATTTGATTTAATTGGCTAAGGCAATTAATGTAAATTAGTGATAAGATCACTTAGGAAATTAAATTTGATTTAGATGAATTATGTCAATTAATTGAAGAATTGTCTTGAAATAATTAGGGGTATGATCACACTTAGGGAAAATAGGGTCTCTGGTCAGAGTAGACAAAATTAGGGTGGTTACAATCCTATGGGATATGAGGTGAGTTCAAAATTCCTAACTATGTAGGTCAAAAATTTTCTAGCATCTGAGGTGGATACATCTGAGGAAAGATGGGGTACTTTTGAAGAAAACTCAGCTAAAGTGAGAGAAGAATAGACTAGAGGCATGATGAAAAGGAAAGTAGCTAAAATTATTCATGAATGTGGTGTAAAGGCAGGATTGACTGAGGATGAGTTGAAGGAAGTGAAGAAGAAGTTAGCAAAATGTTCTTCTGGATTAGCAAGCACTTCTACTGCAGCCCTTCCACATCCTGAAGTTGTGATGGTAGATGATCCACCTTCTACTGTTATTGATGTTTCCACCCCTTTCACCACCACCAAAGACATCACAAGTTGAGGCAGTTAATATTGAACCTCGAAGAAGCACTAGATCCACCAAACCAGATTCACCACCTAAAGAATAGAGGATTGAGAGAGAAGAGAAGAAACCTGAATGTGATAGACAAGTATGGAAACCAGACTTGAAGATGATTGAGAAAAGAGCTATTGAGAAAGGGAATCTAGTTACAATAAACAAATACTATGACAGGTATGGGGAAACTGATAAACTTATGATTGAAGATATTGAAGTAAATCACCTACTTGTTTTCAAGAAAAATCTGTTAGAGATAGAGGGCAGTATACCTGAATAGTTGTATGGGAGATTGGAAATAAGAAAATAGTTAGCACATATTGAATATGAGACTATCAGAAATCAAGGAATTGATAACATGTTACTTATGATTTCTACGCAAGAGAGAGATAGAATATTCAATGAACTAAAACCATTATTAAGGACTAAGGCAAGGTTAGTAAAGATTATGACAAGAAAATATGAAGAAGTTACTAAAGAGACTCAGAGAGAATTAGATCAGATACTAATGAGTACTATTCCTAAGAATGCTTCACCTCCTAAGACTACAGTTCCTACACCCTTAGGAATGGGAGAGAGTTCCAAATCAGTTGAGGCAAGTGTTGAGAAAAGCGAAGATGATATGCAACCAGATTTCTATGTTTCTGGCGTGCCTGTGACACTTGACACTTCTCATGATGAGAAGGATCTATTTTAAGGAAACATTGATGGTACAATGGTTGAGGACAAGGAACAAAAAGAGGAAGAATAGATAGAGAAAGAATAGAAAGAAATGGATCAGAAAGATGAAGAAGCAAAATTTGAAGATAAAACCAAAATTGACACATCTTCTATCTTATTGTTGGAAAGTAAAGAAAAACTTGTTGATGTTTATGTTGATCGCATGGATGAGGATGAGTTGGCGAGTCTATCCTTCACCGCACTCACTAAAGAAAAGGAGAGATATGAGCAGAAAAGTGACTAGAAAACTAAGGTAATTTCTAGAGAAATCGATACTGTGAATAAATTTCTTTGAGTACCTATTGTTTTCCAAAGTAGAGATGATGTAGAGAACTTAAAGTTAGCACTTGATGAGTTTGATGGTCACTATGAGACCCTAGTAAAGATATTAGAAGAAAAGGCTAAGAAGAGCTACTTGGAGAAGAAACTAATGAAAGTTTTCTAGTCTATTTCATGGGACTTGGGCATTCTGAAATCTGTTATAAAAAAAGAAAAGAGTTGTATTGCACATGGTAGGATACTATTCAATTATTGCTTGAACCCTATTAGACATGTTCAGAACATTGAAGAGATTATTGCTAAGGACAGGGAAACCTTGAACAGTATGATGGACACTTGTGAGACCTCCTCACAAATGGTAATAGAAATGGACAGAGAAGTAACAAGGATTTTGGATAAAATGAATGTATTGGATATAGATAAAGGGAGAGTCATGTGAAGATTTGGTTTTTTGAAGAGTTTGATCACTCCTAAACTATCAATTCTTGAAGTACATTTATCAAACATGGAGAAAACAACAAAATCACTAACAAACTCTATGCCTTGTATATGTATGTATGTATTGTTGGAATCATTTTTCATTGCACCAAAAGCTCAAACTATCAATTCTTGATACAAACACAAGATTTAACCTATTCCACGAGAGGCGGTTGAGCCATGTCACAAATCTCCAAGGAGGTGCTGACCACTAAGTCAACAATCTCCCCCTTAGCACTTACTGGGCCTTCAAAACCCACTAAAGGGAGACTCAAACTTGTGACCCAAGGCTCAGATACCAATTGTTGGAATCATTTTTCATTGCACCAAAAGCTCAAACTTTCAATGCCCGATACAAACACAAGATTTAACCCGATCCACGAGAGGCAGTTAAGCCATGTCACGAATCTCCAAGGAGGTGCTCACCACCAAGTCAATAATGTATACATGTATGTGTGTATATATATACATGTACACATCACTATATATACATATACATACACATACATGTATGTATGTATGTATGTATCTCTCTCTCTCTCTCTATATATATATATATATAGAGAGAGAGAGAGAGAGAGAGATGTGTGTACTCTGGTATAGAATATTTTTATTCTATTTTATGTTCTTAGTTGTATATTAGCGTGTATACACACACACATACATATACATATACATATACACACATATATACATATACACATACATATACATATACATATGTATACATATACATGTGTGTGTGTGTGTATGTGTGTCCAACACAAGAACCATTGGATGTTTCATTTGATCACTTATCTCCCCGGCTTTCCCTTCTTTGTTTCATGCATGTTGTCAATTATATTTCTTATTTGGCAATGCATGTTTCTTCTTTCATTCATATGTTTACTTCATTGGTTTGGCTTCAATTGTTTGTGCTCTTTGTTAATTCTTCTGTACATTGTGGTTGATTATCAAATTCACTGTTTCATTCACTTTACTTTCAGTTTAATGTTACCCATTCAAGTAATGTAAGAGCGAATTTTAGAACAACCGTGTTAATTTTCATAAGGAAGCCAATAAGATGTAGAGAAATGAAATGAATTTCATTTTGTTTATTTGATTACCAATTTTATAGATATGAATGTGCATTATTTTGCTTAGATCAATAATTGTATAGAATTGAATCTGCAATCTATATTAATAATATTTATCACATTAAAAGAAACATTAAGTGGTTCTTGCATTATATACATGTAATTTGGCCAAATATGGGATAGAAAAAAGTAACAATATTTATATGTCTAAAATGAATAACAAAATAGTAGGATTGACCCTATGTTCAAAGAGCCACATGACATGCCACTTATGCACACAATGAGATCCAACTATTCTTCCATGTAGCTAAACAATTTTTCCACCTAATAAAGTCATTTTAGTCCATGTTTGATTATATATGCTATGTATACAACTATCTTGACTATTGTATTTACAATAGAATTATGTTTCATAGTACCAATTTAGAGTGAATTATAGTGGTGCAACATAGTTCAACATTGTATCACTTCTGGTTACTACAACGACAAACAATTCCATGAGATGCATGAAAATTCTAATGCATATCTAAATGCATATATTATTTATGATGTAAATGGTGATAGTAGATCTAAAAAGGGTTTTTTTTTGTGTTGAGCTATGTTGTATTCCAAATTTGGATTGAACTGTATATGTCCAACATGATTCAACACTATAAATGTCTTTGTAGAACCTAGTGTCATTATTCTAGTCCTTGGTAAAGAGGGTGACAAAAACTTCATACAAAGTGTGAAAGAAACCATGGAAAGTGGTCAGGACTTGCAATCAAATGAAAAATTTAAGTTGTTCTTGTGTTGGATATTGGGTAGGAACCAGGGTGGTAAAATGCAAGGGGGTGCATAGTAAATGCCAAAGGCTGACAACCATTCCATGGTCAATATGAGATTACTATAACCCGCCCTTTGCTTAGGGTAGCAGATTGTTTGGTTTCCATACAAACATTTTGAGCTTGCACACACACACCTTGCCACAACACTATCCTCATTTGATGTTCACCTTGATAGGTCATCCAAAAAATGGGCCTATTTTTTGACACCTTGAAGTAATCTTAGCATGAATAAATCAAATTGCAGACCAATTGTATGGTGGATACAAACATTTTCATTCATAACATCACTAGATATAAAATTGAATTGGAATAAAAAATTAACATAGGTGCAATAAAACAAAATAACAACTTATACACAATAATGTTCAAAAGAAAAGACTGCACAATCATAGATATATGAATTGTGAAATTAAATAACATACGTTCCATTTTCTTCAAAATTGTTTGAACAACCGAAAAAAAAAGAGTCCAAGTCTCCCATCTATTAATAAAATGTATAGGAGTGGAGAGTTTCAAAAAATATATAATTCCATATATATGATTACATATGTTCCATTTTATTCAAAATTATTCAAACCTACTAGACAAAAAACTATTGTATGTCTCCCATCTATGAGACAAATGTATAGGAGTTGTGATTATCAAAACAATTATGCAATGGTGATAACCATTGTCAATAAATTAATGGTGATATATGTGTCCTATTGCTACATGAGGCAGAAATGAGACACACATTATCCTATTGAGTAGGACTTGGGATTGGAAATGGAGATGGGATTGAGAATTGAATTCCTCTCACTTGAGATTAATTGATTGGAGAAGTAATCAATACAACATATAATTATGGAATATTTATTGTATCATAAGAAATGGTGAGCAATACTATAGAGGAAGATCACTCACCAAATAAAATGGCACAAGGGTCTATGATATATTAAGAACACCCCCAAAGGCTCACTCTCAAACCCAAATTAGATTATCACAACCCAAAATGATGAAGGGGTGGTAATGCAAGATCTTGATTTGAGGATGGAGTGTGGGGATGTTCTCCTTTAATGTCAAAGTGTATATGATATGTAAAATGACATGAAAATATATGAAAGGAATTTATACTATGATAAATGAAATGAAAAATAACAAGATTTGATATCATATGTGATGCATAAATTAAATTCAAGATGAAAATAAGAAGAATGAACTCACCTTGAAGCTAGGAGAGGAGAAATAAACTTCATATTTGAAATTGACTGTCACATAACTGTTAGAATCATAAATGGTTCTGGATCTGGCACTCTGATACATGTAACTTCCAACTGTGAAGTTTATGGATCCAAAGGATTATGTCAAATAAAGTTGACCTTGTCCAAGAAATTCAACTTCGTCATGAAGGATCAAAACCTGATGAAATGTGTAAAGGATTTGTTTGTAGTTCTGAAACTTTTGAAATCTGGGTCTGAAACTTTGAAAATCTATTCTTGGACACAATAAGAAGGGGAAAAGGTTGTGTAAAGAGGCTTTCCTTATTCAATCCCCTATCTAGAAATCAAGCTTTAAATGAAATAGAAATTGCATAAGGAAAGTAGTGTAAACAAGATAAAAATCAGTTTTACCTTGCATGAGAAACCCTCACGGATGGATGTAGAAATAAATCAAATCCATAAAGATGCTTTAAATTTATGTTTGGAATGTGTTATAGAATCAAGGGCATCTTAAAAAATTAATGGATATAAATTTCCAAATCCTATACCTTGGATGAGTGTGTGCTTGAAATCTTGAATGGCGAAGAGGAATGGATCTTCTTGCTTGCTTGAGAATTCCTCTACTTGGCCATCATAGGAGAGAAATTTTAATCAATGAGAGAATATTTCCTTTTCTTGAATAGAATAATACTTGGAGATCTTGAAATAAATGCTTGTATTCAAATCTTGAATCCAAATCCTTAATTGCACAACTTGAATGCTTGATTTCTTGCACTTGATCAATTGATAGCTCTTGAATTTGAGATCATGTAAGAATTGTATATGGATAGTGAATTCCAAAATGAGAGGAGATAATCCCCTTTTATACTCATTTCTATATTTAATATTTCTAGGTCGACCACAAATAAAGATCAAGAAGAAAAACCTCTGCATTGGGCCCAGAGCCAACTTAAACATAATGCCCTAGGACAAGGTCAAATTGGTTCGACCTAGTCAAGGGAAAATCAACTTAATTTGACCTAGTCATGGAATTTTTAAATTTAAAGCAGATTTGGGTCTTAGGAAGTGTGAAAAGTTTCAGGGAGAGAAAATAAAAGATGCGGGAAATCAAGCATAAAGACATTTGGATCTTGAAATCACTAAAATAAGGTCTAATAGTTCCTAGACCAATAATGGGTGCTAACTTTTTAGGAAGGTACATTTAGCCCCCACTTTAGGAGTATGAGATGAACTCACGCTCATGGTAAAGTAGATCAAATGCCACTAATACATTTGGGCCTCATTTTCAACCTTCATTTTTGACCAAAGGTCATTTTGGCTTGTGATGTTCACTTTTTTTTTGTTTATGTCCCGAAAAGGTCAAAATTTCGACTTTAGTAAAGTTTATTGTCAAATTTTTTACCAAATCCGAATATAAACAAAAAAAAAGGAAAATTAATCAAACTCACTTCATTTTGTCTTAGCTGGATCGCGGGTGGGAGGAAGGGCTTCATGAGCATTGTGCATCATCCAAATACTGGAAGGGCTTCATGAGCATTGTGCATCATCCTAATACTAGTATGTAGCTAGATTTCCTAATACTGGTATACATGACATTACATTCTAAGTGTTAGGGTTTCCTAGCTAGATTTATAATGTAGCTAGGATTTCCTAACAGTATACATGTATACATGACATTAGATTCTTAGTATTTGGGAGGAAGGGCTTCATGAGTATTGTGCATCATCCTATTACTGGTATACATGACATTACATTCTTAGTGTTAGGGTTTCCTAGATAGATTTGTAATGTAGCTAGGGTTTCCTAACACACATCGCCATAAAAGACTCATAAATTGCTACAAACAGGAATCTTAACGGACATATTACCTTGTTGTATGGAGGCCAATCCCACTAGTAAATATTGTTTGGTTTAATATCTCTATGAATAATTTTCAGCGGTGAATCCTCATGAAGATAAAGAAGCCTGTGAGCAATCCCAAGGATAATGTTATAACATTTTTGCCAATCTAACAGTCTAAACTTTTCTGGATCTGTAATCCCAATTCTTAGACTATCATGCCTTTCAAACAATGTTATAATACTAAAAATATTGATGAGAAAGGGAATGATCACGAAACCAAGTGTAACTTACCAAAGAGGAAGGTGTCAAGGCTCTTGTTGGGAAAATACTCATAAACAATCAACCTTTCATCTCCTTCAACGCAACATCCCAACAGTTTCACAAGGTTTTGATGTTGAACATTAGCCATAAGTTTCACTTCATTTTCACAAGGTTTTGATGCTACTCCTATTGAAATAACATCTCTTTTGAGTGAGTAGGTAACTGATTCCTCTCTCATTCTTGCTGTGAAACTATAGCTCCCTCCTTTAGATAAATTTTGTATTTTTAAAAAATAAAGACTTGTGTATACAATTAACCAAAAATTAAGAAAATGTAAATATAAAAAATGGCTAAGATAGACACCAAACATGTAATGATCTACTGTGAATTAGAATTTACCCCGCTACTTCTATTGAATAACAATGACCCTTCTCTGCTTAATATAATTCTCCTCGATGTTTTCTTGACTCCAAATTGCTCTTGAACACCATTTTCAATGCATTCACTTCCATTGGTCACAATATGATACTTTAAACTCATCTCACTAATTTGAAACTTGAAGATATGTCTCTTCATGACATGTTTACTTTCGAAAACATGGACCTAATCTCTATGAAAATTTTGCACAGTACTAGTCTTCCATGATAGCCATGGTAACTCATCACATTCACAACAAAAATCCATAACACTATTATATAGCCCTCATCAAAGTGGTGTCCTATGTTCTTGATAGTAAAATAGTAATGTCTTCCTCTTTCATGTTTGATGTCATATTGTTTTGGTGTTGCATTCAATAAATTTTCTTACTATTACTTCTTCTCTTCATGAATCAATCATGCTCCCTATTTTATGCATCATGGTTTTTTATAATAGTCATGAATATCTCTCTATAACACATGTCAAGCATTTATTTGAACATAAATATAATAACTATCACTGTGTTATATGGAC
>MU225447.1:45757-58365 GCA_018584345.1 Thuja plicata
AATAAAGCAAGAGTTGACAAGGAGCCACTATATGAGCATACTTGCATTCTCAAACTTTGGGCAATTACCCTAGCTTTCTTGACGCAGTGAACCTTGATTGGTTCTATGAAATTGACTCATAATTTTTCAGTTTTCCATTCATAATTTTTTATTATTTCCCAAGAGTTTCATACTCTTGCACATGAATATTAAGTACTTCCCTCATACTTGTATGTCTGCATACAAGCCAATGAAATTCTTATGTTTTCTACCTTAAGCTTACAGCTTGAAAAACTAGTTAATACCCCTGTTTAAATGAGTGAATAACAGTCTGAATAAACATTTCAGTCATTCTAAAAAGAAATAACATTATCTTCAAGCATGAATGACTCTGAATGTCACTTTTTATAGGAATGGGTCTATTTCCCTTCTATTATATTTCACTACAACTGAGAAGAGCTGATATAATTATAGTTTCATTTACTCTATTGAGAAAAACACATTTATCTTCAAGAGAGAAAAGTAGCTAGAGTTAAAATTCATAGTGGCTTATGTCTACACTCTTGGACTGAAGTTCCTTGCCCACCATCAATGTCATCTCCTCCCCAATGAAACTATTTGAGGAAAAATTATCGCTGAATGTCTCAGAATTATTGATTGGACTGTGACTGACTAGTTGTTGAGTTTGTCTCATTTTATGGTTAACTTTTCCTAATAAAAATGCTCACTGCATGTTACTAAGGCTGACTGTCTATGGAAGTGTTGATTCAATGTGTTTCCTAAACTCCCCCAATTGTTGATTGGATGATATAGGTCTTATGTTTGATGCTGCCTCCTTTTTGGTTTTGTACTATATATTGACAAATAGTCATTTTGAAATTTGATTTGAGATGTTGTCTACATTAGTATGTTGCATTTTATTGCAATTATAATAACTATGAATGAACAAAATAATCAACTAAACAAAATGATATGTTGGAATGGTAGTGCAATATTTATCGATATAGCGTTGATAGCTTTGGTCAATGTGCCTATGTGTCAATGTGGTGTTGGCCCTTGTGTGTTGAAGATGTCATGCACAAAAAGTAATCCTGGGTGTCAATTTTGGGGTTGTCCAAATAGGAAAAAGGTTTGGATATGGAATTATATTTTATGTTTAAAAGTAATGTGACAAGTAATCATTTTAGGAAGAACTGATGTAGATTTGGTATTGTAGGGAAATAGTGGATGTCAATACTTTCAGTGGGTCAATGAAACCACATTTACATCTACCCCATCTATGTCTATACCTAATGTAGGAAATGAGTACAACTTGTGCAAGGCTCGAGAGGCAGCTAGTGCCACCGAGATTGCTTCAATGGTGAAAGCAGAAACCATGTTTCTGTGATACCTTCTTTGTGTAGTTTGTGCACTACTTTGTTGGGACCATATGCATAAATGTGATTAACATAGGGATATTGTAGATAGTGAAACTTTTTTAGAATTTCATGTAGATACATTCGACATATTTTGATAAACTCGTGAACTTTTTGTTGTTTATGACTTCGTTATGATTTTCTATATCTTGGATGGGCTTTTGTAAATTTTATCCTTGTTCCTTTTAGAAGTGTATAGCTTGACTATGCACATGCATAATTGTAGATGAAGATCAGTAATAGGGTGCCAGGAATTTCTTAGATCCTTTGGATCTAACCCCATCTTTTCCTTCCTTGCAGGTTCTGGATCATACACGAGCATACTAGATTCAACCCCAGAGACATTGGCAAGGGTCACCCAAATTCATAAAACAAGAACGTTAAAAGTAGAAGACATACAGACCTATCTAGTGATCATATTATGCTGAAGGTGGAGTCTTATGCCACTTTAATGACATCAGGCAGTGATGCAAAATTTAATGTTTGTAGTCATTGCAGCAGCATCATACGCCACCTTCAACACAATATTTTACCTTACCAATATTTTACATATGGTTTTAGAAGGCCCAGATGGGAAGAAATTCAATGGTACAATTGTGATCTCTTTTTCCCTTGGTAATGCTTTTCAGGTAGAAATGATAGGATACCATCTATCTTTCTGGAAAACTCTTTATCAAAAGGGGATCAATGTCCTCTATCTTCAATCAAATAAGGGATGCAGAAGGTTTCTCTACATTGATTTGGTATAGAAATCGAGTGTTGTACCCTAACGATGCAAACAAAATTATGTACCCTGGATTCCAATAAAGAGAGAAATGCCATTGATACCCTTTGGATAAAGAGGCTTGATACCAATTCTACCATGCTTTAAAAGATTGATTTTAAAGTTAAACCTAAACTATGATGTCTGTGCGAGTTACGTAGGCAAGGCCATCTATGATGAGCCCCCGAGGAATTAATTCTAGCCCTTAGGTCTTGTAATTTCGAGTTCTTCCTTGATCTTGCCACCCCTTACCAATATTTTACATAGTTTGCATCTCTTTACGAAACTAGTTTTAAATGCCTTATGAAATATAGTTGTAGGTAGTTATCTCTTCTATAAACACAACACATTGCATATGGTTTTAGAAGGCCCAGATGGGAATAAATTCAATGGTACAATTGTGGTATTTTTTTCCCTTGGTAATGCTTTTTAGGTAGAAACAATAGGATACCATCTATCTTTCTTGAAGACTCTTTATCAAAAGGGGAACAATGTCCTCTATCTTCAATCAAATAAGGGGTGCAGAAGGTTTCTCTGCATCAATTTGGTATATAAATTGAGTGCTATACCCTAACGATGCAAAGAAACTTCTGCACCCTCGATTCCAGTGAAGAGAGAAATGGCATTGATACCCTTTGGATAAAGAGGCTCGATACCACTTCTACCATCCTTTAAAAGACTGATTTTAAAGTTAAACCTGAATAATGATGTCTCTGGGAGTTATGTAGGCAATGCCATGTATGATGAGCCCTTGAGGCATTAGGTCTGGCCCTTAGGTCTTGTACTTTTGAGTTCTTCCTTAATCTTGCCACCCCTTACCAATATTTTACATAGTTTGCATCTCTTTACAAAACTATTTTTAAATGCCTTATGAAATATAGTTGTAGGAAATAGAGAGGAAAGGAGAATATGATACACAAGAAAGAAAGAGAAATTCAGGTATATATATTAATTCAAAGTAACACCTGAAGATAAATATCTAGACTAATCATCGACCAGGATGCCATTGGTGATTATTCTGGATATTTATCTTCAGGTGTTTTTTTAAACATTCCATATTGGTCTAAATTTTGACTAACTTTGGTCGAAACCCTTACCAAGAATGGTCTTCATATCGACCATTCTATGTCAAAATTTAGTGTCATGGGTTTGGCATCCTGGTCGGATGGGCCAAACATTTTCACCGACATTGGTTGAAAGTTCGACGAATAAACTTGCCAATTGCAGATGTCAATTTTGACCAAGGTTGGCATAGAACATTCGAACTTAATAATGATGTGCCAAAATTTTGACTAGAAAAATAGTGACAAGTCCATTTGTGGATCATTTGACTAATCTTGGTACAAAATTTGACCATTTTTTGTCAAAAATAGGTGCCAATTCTACTAGTGTGCATAAGATGACATCATTAAGGTTAAGGAGACAAAGAAACATCAAGCCCACAATTGACTTCAGTCCTCGTTAAATCCAAAACCAAAATGAGAGAGAGAGAGAGAGAGAGAGAGAGAGAGAGAGAGAGAGAGAGGTAGCCAGAAGTCCCAAAAGAGATAGTTTGATACTTCAAATCTCCAAACTTAAGAGATACACCACCAAATTAAGTGTCCCAAAAGGGAAAAGTGCCTCTAAAATTATCACAAGTGCAGAAATGACTTGATTCTAGGTTATCACAACCTATTCCCAATAGGGCAACCTAATCACTAGGTTCAAACAAGTCTTCAACACCAACTTCCAATAGTTGGGTGCTAGGCACATATTCTCGAATTACTCAAATTACCCATAAAGTGACTCCAAGGACTAGGGGTGACCTATACTCTTGGATTTGGTCTATTTAGGTCCCTAAGACAAGGATTCAATGACCCTATTCAACATGTGCAACCCTTTGAACATAGTTGCTTTGAAAACCCAACTTCTCGCTTGTAGCCTTTTTAGTTAGGAAATTGGACTTAGTTTGAAATTATTCCACATAACCCTCTAAACACAATAGGGATTAAGATACCCTTTATGGCCAAAGGGATTATAATTAAGAACCAAAACATGGAAATGAAAGGAAGATAGGATGACACCTAGTATTGATAAGATAATTAGGCCTAATTAGGTCTGCATTTGCTCTAAAAGTGATACTTCCATGCAAAAAATATCCAAAACAACACTTGGATCATGTGAGGACATACATAAGTGTCTTACAAACTGATTTAGAGGTCTTGGTAAATCCCCAAAGGAAAGTTATGTGGACTGTCCTAAATCGTTGGTTGGTGCACACATGGACATGTACACCTAGGACATATGGCAAACCCATCTCCGTGCAAGTTACCAAACCAAACCTACATAATATCAAAGTACATATACAATGCTTGAATTCCACCTAGGGGGATTACACTCCCATGGTGGAATCAAAGAGAAAACACAATATTAAATGAAACCCTGATTTAGGGCCTACAAACCAGGCAACAAGAGTAAAAATTCAATAACTTGCAATGGATAGAAGATTAATACATGAGACCAAGTAAAAAAGGAAGATAGTTCACAGGTCCAACTTAATGTATCATACTTTCATCCAAATTCTTCCGTACCTATCTGTACGAACTGATTGTTTTTGAATTTGCAGAGAAATGGTTGATCTTTATTGATTTTTAATGCCAAATTACAAACGTTAGCCTACCACCCACCTATAAGGGATTTTTTAGGAATTCCCAATGGTTACATCTCATGTTTGAACAAACTAGCCATTTGGGAATGAATTTACAACTTTTTACCAAAAGTTGCTAAAAGTTGCATTGACAACTTTTGAGCAACTTTGCAATATTTTGCAATTTTGCACTCTAGGTGACCAACTTGGTCCAAAACCAAATTTTATGATCCCTAACAGACCAAAACATGTAAAAACATGAAAAAAATAACAAATTAACCTATTTATAAGGTTTGGGACACTGGTTGACCAATAGTTTACCAAAGGCTTATTAATGCCAATCTTAGGACTAGGTCTTACAAAGATGTGCCCAATATGAAACCTTTCGACTAACATGTCCTATAGAATATTGTGGACTTGAGGGAGTCCAGGAATGCCAAAGGAAAACTTAGTTTGTCTAGGGTGCTCCTGCACCATACTCCCCATGAGGATTTGAACTCAAGTTCCAACTTGAGGTTAACTGATCAAGAGTGATGCCATGTTGTTTGATTTGATCTTCTGTCATCCAGGTAGCATCAATATTAGGGATTCCTTTCCACTTGAATAGGTATTGCATATACTTATGTTTCCTTGTTTGCTTCAGCACTTTGGACTCAAGACTATTTCCAACTCCACTGGTTTGCTTTGTGGAAGATTTTTTACATAGTCTCCATCTTCCTCATCTTGTGAACCTTGCACATTTGTTACATCTAAAAGACATTTGTAAGGGGTGAGGTCTGCAACATTAAATATAGGAGAGATTAATAAGGTAGGAGGAAGAGAGATTTAATGATCATTTTCACCCATCTTATTGAGAATGGTGCATGTCCAAACTTTCTTCATGTGTAGCTTTGAGTATTTTCCCTTAGGTAGTCTCTCTTTCCTTAGGTATGCCCATACCTTATCTCCAATCTAGAAATGATTCTATGTCCTTTTCTTATCTGCTTGTAGTTTTTATTTCATGGTGGACTATTGCAATGTGTCTTTTAATTATGCCTGAAATTTGGTGATTAGTTTTGCTAGATCTTCACCTTGTGCACTCACTCTGAAATCTGAAGGTAACTTTACTAAGTCTAGAGGACCCTTGGGGTGTAGGCCAGAGATAGTTTGGAAAGGTGTTATGCTTGTAGACTTGTTTAAAGAGTCATTAAAAGCAAATTTTTCTTGGGGAAGTACCATATCCTAACTTTGAGTATACTATTTTGTGAGGCACTTTAGGAGATTTCCAGGTGACCTATTGACCACCTCTATTTTCCCATCTGTTTGTGGGTGATAGGTGGAGCTATAGGTCAGATTTGTGCCAAGATTTTTGAAAAGAGTCCTCCAAAAATGTCCTTGAAATTTAACATCCCTATCTCAAACTATTGTCTAAGGTAATCCATGAATTATGACTACTTCTTTGAAGAAGAGATGTGCTATGTGTGAGGCATCATTTGTGCTTTTTCAAGGAAAAAAAGGCACCATTTTTCTAAACCTTTCAACTATGACAAAAATGCTATCATACCCCTATTTTGTTCTTGGTAGAACCATTACAAAATCCATGGAGATGGACTCCCAAGGTCTAGTGGGTATAGGTAGAGGTCGGTATAAGCCTTGGTTAGTGGATACCCCTTTAGCTTGCTAACAAATGGAACCTGATTCAACAAATTTTATCACATCCTTACCCAATTTTGGCCAAAAATAACTTCTCTTTACCAGGTTTGTTTTCTTGTCTATTCCTAAGTGACCTCCCATGCCACCACAATGCTTTTCTCTGATTATATTTGTTCTCATGGAACACTTGGGGATGCATAACTGAGCCCCTTTAAACAAAAGATTATTTTGGGTCATAATTTCACAAAAATTAGTGCGATACATGCTTGTTAGATTGGTGCACACCTCAAAGGCTTCTCCAAAATCTGGATCCCCTACATATAAGTGTTTGAGTGAGTCAATGCCCACACTCTGAAGTTGTGAACTTCTTTAATCAATCCAACCCTTCTGCTAAGTGCATCAACCACCTTGTTGACTAGTCCCTTTTTCTATTTTATATTGAATGTGTATTCCCACAGTTGTTCCATCCATTTTATATGTCTAAAACCTAGTTTTTCCTGAGTATTGAAGAAACTCAATGCATGGTTATCAGTGAAAACTATAAAATCCTTTGGAAGAAAATAATGCCTTCATTTTTTAAGTGCTTGGACCATGGCATATAATTCTAAATCATAAGTAGAGTAATTTTTCTTTGCATCATTTAATTTTTTAGAGAAGAATGCCACAACATTACCTTCTTGGCTTAGGACAACACCTATTGCCAAATTGCTTGCATCTGTCTCCACAAAAAACACTTTGTTGAAATTGGGTAGGGTTAGGATTGGATATTGGGATACCCTATTCTTGAGGTATTGGAAAGCATCACTAGCCTCTTTAGTCCATACAAACTTAATTTTTTTACCACCTTTAATAGTGTCCAACATAGGTGCATACACATGACTGAAATTTTTAATAAATTTTATATAAAAAAGTGGCAAGAGCATGAAAGCTTCTAACATCACCTTGGTTCTTTGGTGGAGGCCACTTGAAAATTGCTTCAACCTTTTCAGGGTCCATTTTTAGGGTGCCTTGTGAGATGACAAACCCTAGGAACACAAGTTCCTTCTTCATAAACATGCACTTCTCCAAGTTAATCACTAACTTGTGCTGATGAAGTCTCCTCAAAACCTATTCCATATGTCCAAGATGTTCTTCTCTGCTATGACTATAAATCAATATATCATCAAGATAGATTACAATAAACTTTCCAATAAAATCAATGAAAATCTCATTCATGAGCATCATGAATGTGCTTGGGGCATTGCTTAACCCAAAAGGCATGACAAGCCATTAAAAAATTCCTTCAGTTGTTTTAAATGCAGTCTTCCATTCATCCCCTGGCTTTATTCTGATTTGGTGATATCCTGATTTCAAGTCTATCTTGGTGAAGTAACAAGCATTGCCTAACTGATCCAGTGAGTCCTCCATTCTTGGAATGGGAAATCTATATCTTATGGTGATCTTTTTTATGGCCCTACTATCTATACATAACCTACACTTTCCATCTTTCTTGGGTGCTAGGACTGATGGGACAACACATGGGCTAAGGCTCTTTTGAACCAGTCCTTTTTCTAACAGTTCATTGACTTATTTTGTAATCTTTGAATGTTGAGTAGGTGTCATCTTATAGGGAGCCTTATTAGGTAAGCAGTAACTAGGTATTAGGTCTATTTGATGATTGATATCTCTTAAGGGAGGGAGGCTTGTGGACAATTCACTAGCAGTGACATCACTGTATTTATTTAATAATTCCTTATCTTCATTTGGTATGGGATCCTTATCATCAGATCTTATGCTATCCTTGGGCTTAGAAATTAGGACAAAAGCTTCAGTCTCAGGTTCCTTCAATACTTGCAACATTTCCTTTTCACCTAAGGTGATAACAATAGGTTCTTTCTCTATTCTAGCATCAGGCAGGGGCTTCATGGTAAAATTTTCTCCATTCTTGGTGATAGAGTAGGTGTTGTTCCTACAACAATGTGTGGCATCCACATCATATTGCCAAGGTCTACCTAGTAAGATGTGGGAAGCATCCATTTCCACTACATCACAAAGTACTTTATCTTTGAAATCTGCTATAGAAAATTCTACCCATGCTTGTTGAGTTACTAAAGTTTGTTGACCTTTGGTTATCTAAGAGACATGGTAGGGAAAGGGGTGTGGTTTCTTAGGTAGATTTAGTTTTTGAATAATTTCAAAAGACACTAAATTTTTAGTTGAGCCAGAATCTATCAGTAGATTACATACCTTTCCACGACATTTTATTTTTTTCTTGAAGAGGTTATTCCTTTGAGGTGGTTCTTGGTTTTGTGGCACTTGTAGAAAAACTTGCCTCATCATTAGACATGCTCCTTCTTCTGGTTCTAGATCCCTTGGGTTGGTGTTGTCCTCTTGCTTATCCTATTGAATGAGTTGTGTCCTCCTTTCCCCTTGACTATTTTTATTCCTTTTCTCATGGCATATCCCTGCATGGTGTCCAAGTTGGTTGCAGTAGTAACATTTTAAAGGTCCATTTCCTCTTCCTTCATTTGTTCTCCCTCTTTTGAAGGGTCTCCTTCCTCTGAAGTTTCCTCTGAAATTGGATTCACCATTTTCTTTATCTCCTTGGCCTTGGTGAGGGGTCTTGTTGCTTCTGCCACTGTATTGTCCTCTATTCCAAGAGGTACCTCTTCCTCTAAAATTATTTCCACCGTCATTTCTCTTTCCCTTGCCAAAGTCTTGTTTTCTTTTCCATTTCTCCTCTACCTTGATTGCCATTTGGTAACATTTTTTTACTAATGTAGGGTAGTGTAGGATAAGTTATTCTTGAATGGACACTTTGAGACCATTCATGTACCTTGCTAACTTTTCTTCCTCATTCTCTGCTGCATTAGTCTTCATGCATAGTTTTAGGAACTCCTCAGTGTATGAACCTACATCCATGTCTTTCTACTTTAGGTTTTTCTTCCTTCTATGGAGTTGTACCCCATAACCTTCAGGTACATATGTCTCCTTTATCAGTTCTATCATCTTGTTCCATGAAGTGATCATGTTTCTACCATTCTTCACCCTCTCTATTTGGATGAAATTCCACCAAGTTAGGGCTGCTCCCTTCAACTTGGATTTTTCCATATTTACTCTCTATTTCTTAGAGATTTCACCACATTCAAAAACACTTGTTAAGGCCTCAATCCAATCTAAGGCCAAATCTGCCTTCATCTTCCCACTGAAAGTTGGTAAGTTCAACTTCTCATCCATGGTTCTTCTCCCCATAGACTTTAGGGAATCTATGAGGGGTCTTTGGTCTGCAAGGATGTTCTCATTTTGATCAGGAGTGTCATCTTCCTCTTCACTCCCTTCTTCCCCATTTGACATGTCTTCTTTTCCCCTCTCTACCTTGTTCTCGAGTTCTTGAAGCCTCCTAGTCAGGGCTGCATTCGCTACCCTCTGTTCTCTCACCATCCTTGCAAGTTCTATGTTGGAAACCCTTGCAGGGATTTCTTCATCCTCAGGAGCAGACATAGCTCTGATACCACTTGATGCAAAGTGGGAAGACAAAAGTCCCAAAAGAGATAATTTGATGCTTCAAATCTCCAAACTCAAGAGATACACCACCAAGTCAGGTGTTCCAAAAGGGAAAAGTGCCTCTACACTTATCACAAGTGCAGAAATGAATTTATTCTAGGTTATCACAACGTATTCCCAATAGGGCTACCTAATCACTAGGTTCAAACAAGTCTTCAACACCAACTTCCAATAGTTGGGTGCTAGGCACATATGCTAGGATTACTCAAATTCCCCATAAAGTGACTCCAAGGACTAGGGGTGACCTATACTCTAGGATTTGGTCTATTTAGCTCCCTAAGACAAGGATTTAATGACCCTATTCAATATGTGCAACCCTTTGAACATAGTTGCTTTGAGAACCCAACTTCTTGCATGTAGTCTTTTTAGTTAGGAAATTGGACTTAGATTGAAATTATTCCACATAACCCTCTAAAAATAGTAGGGATTCATATACCATTTATGGCCAAATGGATTATAATTAAGCACCAAAACATGTAAATGAAAGGAAGATAGGATGATACATAGTTTTGATAAGACAATTAGGCTTAATTAGGTATGTATTTGCACTACAAGTGCTACTTCCTTGAAATAAATATCCAAAAAAACACTTGGATCATGTGAGGGCATACATAAGGGCCTTACACACTGATTTAGAGGTGTTGGTGAATCCCCAAAGGAAAGTTATATGGATTGTCCTAAATTCCTAGTTGGTGCACACATGGACATGTACACCTAGGGCATCGTGGCAAACCCATCTCCCTGCAATTTACCAAACCAAACCTACATAATATCAAGTATATAAACAATGCTTTAATTCCACCAAGGGGCATTATATTCCCATGGTGGAATCAAAGAGAAAACACAATATTAAATGAAACCCTGATTTAGGGCCTACAAACCAGGCAAAAAGAGTAAAAAATCAATAAATTACAATGGACAGAAGATTAAGACATGAGACCAAGTGCAAAAGGAAGATAGTTCATAGGACCAACTTAATGTATCAGACTTTCATCCAAATTCTTCTGTACCTGTCTGTACCAACTGACTATTTTTGAATTTGCAGAGAAATGGTTGATCTTTATTGATTTTTAATGCCAAATTACAAAATTTATCCTACGACCCACCTATAAGGGCTTTTGTAGGCATTCCCAATAGTTACATCTCATGTTTTAACTAACTAGCCATTTGGGAATGGATTTACAACTTTTTACCAAAAGTTGCATTGACAACTTTTGAGCAACTTTGAAATATTTTGCAATTTTGCACTCTAGGTGACCAACTTGGTCCAAAACCAAATGTTATGATCCCTAATGGACCAAAAATGATGACATGTAACTGACTAAATGTTTGATAATGTTAAGTTGAAGATAATGCAAGGCATTAAATCAGTTAATGGTTTGTATTGTCATTGATGTCAACTTGATATCATATGTATGATCATGTACATAATGCTAAAGACTTCAGAGAATCAATGGAACAAAGGTTATGCTTTCAGCAATGCATAAAAGTCAAGTATTCACTAAGTGACAGACAACAACGATGGAGTGCACAACATCAAAAAAGGAAAAGAAGAAAATTCATAGTGATACCCGATGAGTTGAAGACAATGTTTTCTGACGAAGCAAAACCACAGGATGCACGACAAGCTGAAAATAGAGTTGTGCAACGAGTAAAAATCCAATAATGCTTGACGGACATAGATCCTAAAGCTAATTGGAGTCACACCTATAGAACTGTCAGTTGTCACCGACGACTAACTACTGAGTTGACTGACAGAACAGATAGTTCAAAAAATGACAAAATATCTAGCTGGCAAGAGATAAAGATAGACTTAACTCATTGTTTTCTTTGTTTTATTCGACTAGAGTTAAGTGATTGATTTAAAGATGATTTGTACAGTTGGCAAGAAGATAACTATGAGATAAATTAGGATTTATTCTTTAAATCTAATTGGCTGGATTGTTTTTTACGCCAAGAATCAAGAATTAAGAATCAATGAATATCATGTCTATATAAGAGACAAGCTTAATTCATTTTTGATAACACATTCATGGAAAAGGGATTAAAGGGAGTGAATGAAAGAGGATGCTAAAGAGAAACTAATGAAGAATAACTTTATACAGTACTGATCAATCAAGCTGAAGGAGAGCTAAGGAGTTCTGCAGACACCGACGAACAGTGAACACAACAACACAGAGCAGAAAGTGTGGAGCACAAAAGAATTGAATTGATACATTGATCAGAGAGGTAATGTACTTAAATAGATCTAAAAATATGCAATTCAAGTTGCATTAGAAATAGGTCATATTGCTTTAGTTTAACCATTGAAGCATCAAGTCTCTTAACAGAGTAGGACTTAACAATCTTCTATATATTGAGGTACATCCCAAGGAGTGCCAAAATAGTTGATTCATGAAAGTAGCATTGGATATTCCCGATGCCTATTGATAGTCTAAGAGAGGCTGATTCAAAGCTGACAACATTAGATGCCCGATACTAAGTGACAACCTATAAGTGTAAAATCGTCTAATAAGGTCACACCTAACAGTGTGTTTGTAACCTTTAACAGGGTTGGCTCCTAATAGGGCTCACTTCAGAAGAGTGAAAATTTGGGGTACCGGTCCCAGTGGTTTTTTCCCTTAATAGGGTTTCCACATTAAAATCCATG
>MU225447.1:75332-116564 GCA_018584345.1 Thuja plicata
AGCTGAGAGCAATTTTACAAATCTTACAACTCCATGCATAGAGAGCTATGGATCGATTTGTGAGGGCTCATTCTTGAGTTTCCTTGCATGTAAGGATTCATAGAAGTACACTACTTTTGTGTGTACAAGATCTTCTAACAAACTTCCTTTAATCCTTATCAACATCCAGATCATCATATCTTTGTGTTGAATTTGATCTTATCATCATTCTCAATCAATATCTTATACTCGGTAACTTGCCTTACAACTCGATAACTAAATTCATTCACTGCTCAGTGCCTAACTCATTCTCGATGATCGGTAACTGAAACTAAATAAGACAACTCTATACCGACTGACTCTCTCTAGCTCGGTAGAGTAACTCTTTTCAGTCATAACTTAACTCTTTGCAATCTCTAACTTAATCAATCAAATGTACCGACTTGATAACATAAAATATATAGTAGCAAACAACTATATCAACATTACTTCATCATTATCTGACCTATATTTGTCACCCATTTAACTTCTCCTTATTGTGATATGGTAACTCAATATAAATTAGTAATCAATTGCTTGACATAAATGACAAATTAAAAACTGATCTAACCATTTCTATAAACATGTATACCTATTATCACTCGGTCTTCATCATCTCCAGCAGTTGATTAACAATATCCCTCTTTGGCATTGACGACAATACTATAGCAATTAATGATGACAATTCTCAATATTATCAACCTCTATCATTACTCCCTGTGAGTTGATAGTTTTGTTTTTGATCATCAAATTGTTCTCCCTCTTAGATAAATATTCTGATACTATAGCATACATTTTGATTCTCCTTCATGAGTAAATAGTAGCAATTCATTCTCTTCCTCTTTCATCAATATCTCCCTTATGAATAAATGTCATCAATTCATTCTCTCCATCTTTGAAAACAATGCCAAAAGGTCATACTCCTGAAAAATTATTTCAGCAGTGGATTGTACCTTACATGTACAAATATTCATTGCATACAGAAATCTCCACACAACTTCAAGAATCACCTAAAGTATGTCATACTAACATCAATTTAATAATATATATTCTAATAAAGTATAGAATTGATGCAACATGCCTCATTGTCTTAGTGTATATTGGATAGGGGAAGAACCCCTAGTTTACCTCAGAGATACTCAAAAGCATCTTTCAGTAGTGACTTTGAAAAGATATCAGCCAGTAGTTCCTTTGAATTCACATATTCCAATACCACATTTTTCTCTTGAACTTGTTCTCTCAAGTAGTGATATGTGATAGAAATGTGCTTGGTCTTTGAATGCATAACTAAGTTCTTTGATATGTTGATAGCACTTGTGTTGTCACAAAAAATAGTTATAGGATCTAAGATAATCTCTTGCATACCTTCATGTAGTTGTTTGATCCAAAAAAAAATTGCACAATTCATGGCAGCAGCAACATATTATGCCTCGATAGTAGATTGTGAAATGTATTTTTCAATCATCAGTGTCCTTACACAATCAACAATAGATCTGTTTCTTCTCTCAGCAATACCATTTTTTTTTGGTGTCCTTGGTGCTAATATCTGTCTCTTAATTTCATTTTTATTACAAAACAGTGTAAACTCATCAGATGTAAACTGACCTCCTCTATCAGATCTCAGACATTTCAGTTGTTTCCCTATTTCTTTCTCAACTCTAGCCTTGCACCACTTAAACATTTGAAATGCATCAAATTTTTCTTTTAAAAACATTATAGACATCATCCTAGAATAATCATACACAAATAAAATAAAATATATGTCTCCATAGTAACTTCGAGTCCTCATGGGTCCACATAAATCAGTATGCACTAAATCCAAAATTCCTTGTATAACGTAATTCTTGCTTGAAAAAATAGATTTAGTCATATTACCCATTTGACATTCTCTACACATAACATTTTTCACGTTTCTCTAATCTCGGTAGTCCTCTGACTCTATTATTTTTAATCACTTTGATCAAGCTATAAAAATTAACATGAAAAAGCCTTTTGTGCCATAACCAAACATCTTCAACTTTAGCAAATAGTAAACTCTTCATAGAAGTATCAAGATAAAATAAATTACCTTTAGATTGTTCTCCAATAGTAATCAAACTCTCCTTATTATAAAAAAATTTTCACCTTTCCATGTTGAAATTCTAGTCCGTGACCTATGTTATTTAGTTGTGCAACACTCAATAGATTATACTTTAAGCCTTCAACCCAATAAACATTATCACATCTTGTGTTATTCACTAGAATTATAGAACCTTTTCCTTTTACAGGTTATGGAGCATTGTTACCAAATCTAACAAATCCTCCATCATGCTTCTCCAAGGAAATAAACTTAAGTGTGTCACCAATCATGTGATGTGAACAACCACTATCTATCCATGTTTCATTATTACTTACTTGTGATATTAGGGTTCTTGGTTCTTTGTTTTCTCCATTAGACTTGTCTTTAATAACAACATACACAACTTATTCTCCATCATTGTCATCTGAAATTTCATCACTTAGTTCTTCATTAGCAATATGACAAGATTTCTTACCTTTGTTTTTGTAGTGTTTGAATCTCCTGAATCTGTTCTCTCTTTTGTACTTATCTTTGTTATCTTTCTTCTCCTCATTATCTTTCTCAGTGTAGTTAGATGCAATATGAACAATATTGTTACAATTAAAACATTTCAAGGGTGGCTTACCTCGGTATCTTCCTTTGCCTCTTTGTAGCCTTCTATCCAACAAAGCTTCAAAATCTCTCTCATTCTCTCCATCTGCAACATATAACTCTTCCAAACCACTTTGACAGTTGTAAAATCTCTCACTAGCACTGCTCACATATCCATCACTAGCTCTAGAGTCCTTATAATTTCTAATCTTCAAGGATGTCTTAAATGCCAACTCAATCTTAGATGTAGCAGGTAGACTATTATAAAAATCATTAATCTTAAATGCAACCAGCTTACCAATAGTAGCATCAAGTGAAACATTCATCTGAGGAATGGATCTCAACTCTAGCAGATACTCGAATAACATAACTCGGTAGCAGGGTTCTCAACATTTTTCTTGTTACATCTTCTTTTGTTATGGTTCCACCAGCTCCTCTAATAGAATTAACAATCTCCTTAAGTCTAGTGTTGTATTGTATTATGTTTTCTCCTTCTTCCGTTCTCATTGAATCAAATTTACCTCTCAAACTTTCTGCTTTTTCCTTTTGAACATGCTAATCTCCACCATAGGTCAAAATAAGCTTATCCCACATTTGTTTCGAAGTAGTGCATGCATCAAGTTCATCATATTCCTCATCAGTAAGTGTAAAGGCAACATCAATCATGACTTGTGTGCGTTCTTGATTCTGTCTTTGCTCATTAAGTGTCAAAGGTGTAGTTGTAGGTGCAACATATGCATTATCAAGAAAATGAAGTCCATACTCTCCTATACGAGAGACATACACCATCATTCTACTTTTCCATGTAGAGAAATGTTCCCTATTCAAATTTGGTCCTTCCCTCTTACACGTCTTTAGTTGTTAACTCGTGTCCTTTTAAACCTAACACTTCAGAGTACCAAGCTCTGATACCAATTGTTGGTCCACTGAGAGGGGGTGAATTAGACAAAATCAAACTTAAATACTTAAAACTTAGCTCACTAATTCACTTGGTAGAACTGAATACAGTAATGAATGACTCACCAAATAACTTAATAACTTAAACAACTATACATCTCATAATATGCAAATCAAATCATTCAAACTCAGTTAACACCATATTTAATGAGGAAACCCACTATGGGAAAAACTTCTGTGGGAATTGTGACCCATAATAAAAATGTACCCTTCTGAAGTATGCTCGGTTAAGAACTTATCCTCTTAAAGATAACAAACACATTTTCTAGATGTGACCCTGTTAAGAGATTTACCTCAAATTTGTTAAGACCTTCACCCTGTTAGGAGTGACCTTGTTAGAGGACTTTAAACACTCTTTTGAAATGTCACCTACTTCTATGATTTACAAATAGGAATATTAAATCCACTCGGTTAAGAGATTGTTCTCTATTACAAATGCTAATAAGAAACAATAAAAGTTTGATCTGTAAATATAGCAACTACCTTTTCTTGGGTCAGATACTTTATGCTCACATGAATACTGGCATCACATACTTCATTTGTCTCTTCTCTAGATATTAGATTCTACTCTTTCTTCTTCTCTGCTCTGCTTGGTAACTTCTATTCTTCAACTTCTTCTGCTTCTTAATTCAACTCACCAACATCTCTTCTCTCATTAGTTCTCATCCTTTATATAGACAAACTGTTGCCTCTTAATCTCCTTTCTTAGGTTTTCCATTATTTTCTCTCAGTCGTTCGATCACCTTCTTCACAAATCTCATCTCGGTAAACCATTTAAATTTTACCTCGTAACTTGAACATTTTCTTGGAACTCTAATAATCTAGTTTAGACTCTTAATCTTCACCTTAGATCTTCTCATTGAATTCTCTTGCTTGTAGATCTTCTAACAAACTTCCTGAATCCTTATCAACATCTAGATCATCATAGCTTCGTATTAAAGTCGATCTTATCATCATTCTCAATCAATATCTTGTACTCGATAACTTGCCTTGCAACTCGATAACTAATTTTGTTCACTACTCGGTGTCTAACTCATTCTCGGTGCTCAGTAACTAAAACTGACTAACACAACTCTATACCGACTGACTCTGTCTAGCTTGGTAGAGTAACTCTTTTCAATCATAACTTAACTCTTTGCAATCTCTAACTTAATCAATCAAATGTACCAACTTGATAACATCAAATATATAGTAGCAAACAACTATATCAACATTACTTCATCATTGTCTGATCTGTATTTGTCACCCATTTAACTTCTCCTTCTTATGATATGGTAACTCGATATAAATTAGTAATCAATTGCTTGACATCAATGACAAAATAACAAGTGATCTAACCATTTCTACAAACATATTTACCTATTATCACTCGGTCTTCATCATCTCCATCAGTTGATTAACATAAAATGGGGTCCAATAGGTCCTAAAGCCAGAATAATGGGTACTAACTTTTTAGGATGGTACATTTACATTGAAAAAAAAATACATGATTATGAGGTAAGGGATCTTTCAAGTTCCCATCCAATTCCTTCTGCATCTTCTTTTTCTCATTTTGAATAAAGGTTTCCTTTTGCTTTGTATCTTGCACCTTCCTATTTTCTATGTGCACTATCTCCTTGTTTATCTTATCTTGTTCCTTAAATTGTCTTGCCACAATATGTGCAACCTTTTTAACCATAATCTATATTTATTTCTAGAATTTTAGCTCCTCCACTTCTCTCTTCCTTTTCTCTTTCTTGTCCAACACAATCATAGGCATGATTTTAGGCTTAGTAATTATGGTTGGTGGATTTGGAAATTAAAAAAATTCCCTCTTCTTCATGGTGATGTAAATGATCCTCTATGTTCATTTCCCCCTCCACCAGCCATGATGATGAGATGAGCTGCGAGGAAAGAATAAGAATCTCCTCCAAATCCTCCTCATGACCATGGACAACAAATTATATAGTAGCTTTTATTTTACCATCTATAAACCTAGACAATAGTGTATGTGCCACTGTGTCAAGGCCATGACCAACTGTACCCATCCCTTTGCACCATTCCATGATTAGTTTTTCATCATCTTAAGTTAACACCATTGGAGGTGAATAAACATGGACAACTTGAAGAGGTGGTGGAGTGTTTTCAACAATATGTGGAGCTTCTGCATCACAAGGGAATCTAACTCGTTTCCTATGCTTAGGCAACCTTATAGTTGCTCTTCCTTTTGTTGGCAGAGATCTAATTCCACTGTGTCTTGTCATCTGCATACAATGAGCCATAGAAATGAAGTAGTAATATGAAATGATTGAACACAAAGTTACTATAGATGCATGAAAGTTTGAAGTGATGCTTGAACAAAATGTTTCATAAACCTTTCCCTAGTTTTTACATGAATGTTTCATTAGTGCTCATTACATTGCTAGTAAAGTATATGTGTATGGTTGTTATGTAATTATTTCAGATCTAAATATCATAGACATACATCTGGGTAAGTGCACTAAGATGGTGTGCAAAAAAGTGGCCACCCACTCAACAAAACCCAAAACACCAATAACTCGACCGAGTTTATTTTAATTCAAATAAACCGACCGGGTTATGGTTCGGTAATTACCAAGCCTAGATTCAAATAACTTGATTAGGTTTTTATTATAACCAAAACCTGATCGCATTTTTAATATAACCAAAACCCGACCGCGTTTTTAATATATTAAAATATTTTTCATAGTGGTAGAAATCCGTACGAGTTTTAATATTATTAAATCCATGCAGATTATTTGTCTGTAAAAATAATCTTAAAAAAAAAGAATGGAGAGAGAGAGAGAGAGAGAGAGAGAGAGAGAGAGAGAGAGAGAGAGAGAGAGAGNAAAGGAGAGAGAGAGAGAGAGAGAGAGAGAGAGAGAGAGAGAGAGAGAGAGAGAGAGAGGGTCATTAATGGGCCCTATGTTGTCTTAAGAAGTCCCAAGTGTCTTAAGTGGTCCAAAGGGGTTCTAGGATATGTATTAATGGGTCCTAGCATGTTTTAAGAGGTCCTAGGTGTCATAAGTTGTCCTAAAGGGGACTAAGATACATCGATGGGTTCTAGAATGTCTTAAGGGTCCTAGGTGTCTTAAGGGATCCTAAGGTCCCCTTGCACATGTAGTAATACATCATAGGGTATATTAATGGGTTTTGGGATATATTAATGGGTGCTAAGGGGTCATAGGATACAATAATGGTTTGTAAGAGTCTTAAGGGGTGCCAAGGGGTCCTAGGTGTCGTAAGAGGTCCTAAGGCGTCCTAGCATACACTAATAGTTCCTAAGATGTCTTAGGGGCTCTAGGTGTCATAGTTGGTCCTAAGGTACCCTAGGATGTATTTGTAAGGTATTGTAGGATGTCTTAATGGGTTATAGGTGTCATAAGTGGTCCTAAATGGTCTTAAAATATTTTAATGAGTATATCGATATACATATATACATACACACATACACATATATACATACACATACATATATATACACATACATACATATATAGATATACATATATACATATATAGATATACATACATACATACATACATACATACATACATATAGATATACATACATACACACAGACACACACACACATATACATACACACATACACATATTATATATAACTATATACATATGTGTAGCACATATTAAATTTACATACATATGTGCACATATATGGTTTTAATTCTTAAAAACATGACCGTGTTATGCTTAGGTAATAGGCTTGAATAACGAATTCGAGGCTTGGGAGCTTCATTTCCCTCTATTTGCCTTCATTTCCCTCCCTTTTCATTTCTTTTGTTCTTCCATACTAGTTTCTCAACTTCCTCGTCATTAGGTTTACACGTCATCAATTGGGTATTTATAAAATTACCACCATAATTTCACACGTCTTCTGAGCTTTCTAACCATATAATGTTTTCTATTTTTGGACAAAATTAACATATTAAAGTTTAATTTTCTTTACCAGTGTCTCCATAGTTCTCAAAGACATATGCGTACCATTTTTTTTAATAACTTTTGATCTACTTGATCAGATTTTTAAAAAAATTATATATTTTTATTGTGTGCTTGATTCTTTACACTTAAAAAATAATTGTATTTTCTATTATTTTGATGCAAGTAATGTATCGCGCATGAACACGAACTTGATTTTCAGGATGTGCACACTTAAAAAATAGAATACTCAACAACAAATTATAAAAAATATACAACTTTTAGCTCTCACTCTTAAATATACTTCTACCAAATGGTTTTTCAAAAAAATAAATCTAACTATATCTTTTTTGATGCGCATGCCAGACACAATGTTATGTTTTCCTGAAAAAATCAAGAATAATTTTTCATGAGAAAAAGATTTGATCCTCTTAATCTTATATGTTAAGAGAAAAATTTAGTAGTTTATAAACTAGTTTCAAAGTACTACAATTCTTGTTCTCCGCACATCTTCTAATTTTGAGTGCATGAGTCTCAACTTTCTCTTCCAAGTTTACGTTTACTTGATTTTAGAAAAAAGTAGCACCTTATACCCTCCTTTTGGACACCATCTTGGTACACTTACCCATCCATGAATTATCAGTCTACCACGAGAGGGCGAAACATAAAATATAACATAAATAGTTTTACCTATAACATCGTAGCAGTGAGACTATATACACAGTAATTGAGAAATATATCCGAACCTTACAACCTGAATGACTGCCTTAAAACACCATGAACATTAGAACTTAAAACCTCAATAATAGTCTCACTTAACACAAGAAACCCCTTGAACACTATAATTTGAAACCCTTTGAAAATTAAAACAATGCAACCCTTGCAAGTACTTAGAATAAAAATTTGCGGATTGGAACCCATTAATAGTATCACTTATAATCCATTAACATAATCACTTGAATCACAAAGGTGTATAGAGAGTTTGAAAAATGATTTTTTAGGCGTGCAACTCAATTGACTACGCGATGTTGCAGGTGAATGTTGGTTTGATAGTTAGAACACTGTAACAATATTTAGAATATGGTAGGGGTAGCTATGACATTAGATGATAGGTGAATTTAAAACTCCATTGACAGAAGCACTTCAAACCCCATTAACATAATGGTAAAAAATGTAGGCAACCCCATTAACATTTTCATTTGAAACCACAATAAGAGTATGACTTAAATCATGTAGGAAACCCCATTAGCAAATTCACTTGAAACCCCAATAACAATATCACTCAAAACAAAAAGGTAGCCCCATGAAGAGAATAAGTGGAAACCCCTTTAATAGTTTTGCAACCAACATGTAGGCATAAAGAAAGTATGAATAGATGACAATTACAATAGTGAAACAAATAGATGGGAGAGTTACTGAAAACCCCATTGACAATATAGGTGAGAACCTCTTATAAATAATGTAAATGCACACATAAAACCCCATAAACAATATATCTAAAAACCTCATATAAACCCCCACTGGTTGTATATCTGAAAACCCCATATGTATAATTTTTTAGTATAACACATAAAGACTAGAGAGAGACATTTGCAAACACAAACCATACACAATTGCAGACATTTACATACATAACAAAAACTATTAATTTATTCAAACACTTGCAGACATAATCATTATGAAGAAACTTCAAACAAGGGGAATACTTGGATTGTTATGTTTGCTTCTCTTAATTAGTTGCTCCTCCTCCACAATTTACTCCAAAGCAATGCAATGGAATGAATTTGAATGGATTGCATGACTATTTGTACATGAATTGTTGATTGGTTGTTTGATTTGGAGAAATTAATATTTGTCGCGCTGTAAGGATTGTGTTTGAAGATATCTTATATGCAATTTGAATTTAGCTATAAATAAATGACTTGACTAGTTTGATTGATTTCCTATTTTGTCATGTCAATTTAATAGCTTCAATGACAACCTTACATCTGCTTCTTGTCTAATGCAGGTGGAAGTAGGTGGAAAGGTCCATTACTTGTGTGCTTCGGTATGTTCGATGGGACATGATGTGCTCTACTTGGTTACATAGGTGACATGACTTTGCATAAGATAGATCAATGTTGGATCTGAGTGGGCTTTTTGATGGGATGAAATGTCTTGTCTAGTGACGACACGAGTTGTCTTATTTTGTGTAAATGTTTAAAAAATGAGCAAACTTGATTCATATGTGTAAACAATTGTATTCATTTTGTCCTTATGTGCACGTGTGCGTTTCTACATTGGGTTCATTTGCATACGGCCACAAGTACACTATGTGTTATGATAGTTGTTAGTTGAAAATGCTTTGACTTGCAGTATATATGCTCGTTAGAACTTAATTTTGATAAATATGTTTCTTTAATAATACACTTTTAATGTGTACGATCCTTTATTAATTTTTTTTGGACATCTGTTAAAGACTAAACTTCTCCACTATATATTGAATCCATAACCATTCATAAATATCCCCACTTCACATCATTACATTGACTTACCAAAAGTAGGAGCAATGTGAAAAAATAAAAGCACTTTATATTGCTAATTCCACCACAAATCCTTTGGACTTGACAAGCAGCCTCGAGCTACAATACCAATAGCAGGGACAATGTGAAATAGTAATAAAAATCCTTTGGACTCTCGAGAAGCAGCCTCTCGCTTAAATACCAAAATTTTACGTTATTTAAATTTCTGCCACCGCCTCCATAACCAGCATAGTTATCTGCGCAAGAATGAAGCATGCTTGGAGCGTACGGCGCATGCGGCGTGTCAATGCGGCCACCCGAATAGAACCCTCGCCCGTTGCTTCCATAGTCTCTACGCCGCCTTCTCCCACTTCTGCGGGAGATTCTCATCGCTGTATGTCTTTCTCTTTTGTAATCCTCTATATGGTATATTACCCTCTGCATTTTTTTTTCTCAGTTTTCGTTCAGTTGTGAATTAATGTTCATTTAGTTAATCGTGAATGACGGAAATCAGCAGCTCCGAGAGTGAATGAGACAGGCAACTAATTATGCAATGATCTGTTATAGAAGAA
Organism: Thuja plicata; assembly: GCA_018584345.1. Lineage (NCBI taxonomy): Eukaryota > Viridiplantae > Streptophyta > Pinopsida > Cupressales > Cupressaceae > Thuja > Thuja plicata. Next base: position 85,968 of record MU225447.1, read on the forward strand.
ATGACCAGTGATGACAAATAGCTTATTGGAGGAACCATTTGAATATCATTCATATAATTTATCCTAAAACATGCTGTATACAAAGTTTGTGAAAATTTCATGTGGACTGGACAGTTTTCAAACTCAATTTTGTTGTTAATTTTGCATAGATAGATACTTGAACTTTGGACTTTCCGTTTCATGTTAGATGCTTTACCGCTGAGCTGCTTTTTCCTTTTGTGGTCAATATGTGGATTGGTCTTGCACTGTGCTGCATTGCTGAAATTTCAATTGCTTCAAAAATAAATATTTGTTCACCAGGAAAGCTAGTGAATTAATTAATGCTAAGCCCCGACATACCTGGAACTAGAAGCTCATGCAATGCTATTTCAAGTGCTTATAATGGTATCTATTGAGCTTAGTTTCCCTTCACTCTTATCCAACCCCGAAAAAAATGTGTCTCACATGGACAAACACGGTCTCACTTTCCATATGTCCTTTCGGAGTTTGGGAATACGGAATGGAAACTATGCTCCACAATTCCGCAAGTATGCATAATTTTTCATTCGCTTTAGCTTAAGGATCAAATGTTGCTTTTGAGTTTATAGTAATATCACATAAAAACATAGTGCAAAGGATGAATGGGCAATTGTGTGATTAATGTTCCAGTTATCAGACAATTACTAGATCTCCAATTTGATACTTCCGCTCCCTGCTTTTGAGGTCAACATGCTGTTTGTAGGTTCAACTACTTTGCTTCAACTTCATCTTCACTTGTTGATGCATTTCTTGCAAATAATCTGTAAAATCTTCTACTTTAACACTCTTTCCCCTTGATTTAGTAATGTTTTTCTTTTTTTTTTCAAACTTGATAACATAAGCATATCAATTGCACAATATCATTCACAAGAACACATGATTTTAGGTGGAAATCCTTATGGGAGAAAACCATGGCAAAATATTGCGTATATAAATCTCTTTTACAAAATTCATAGGTACCAACCCACAAAAGACACCAATCTCCATAATTCATAGGCACCAACCCATAGGAGACACCGATCCCCTCAATTTGTAGGCATTGACCCCCACTGCTAAACACCAACTTAGCGAGAGACACCAATCTCTCCTTTAGGAAGCACCAAATTCCAGAATCGAGGTTCCACCTTCTGAATGTTGTTTCTTCAATGGATGATGGTCAATTTGATCTTCTTTATATAAGGCTTCTTCTTATTCATATATATTCTCCTTCTCAAATTTGCATGTACACTCATGCATGTGCTCCATGATTAATGTTTTATATCTTCATTTGCTCCACATATATCTCTTTGGAAGATCTTCTTATATATTCTTCATTGATTGGATCTTCATATATTTCTTGTCATTCCACACTTCATTATTGATATTTGTTCATATATCTCAACACTTCTTTATTGATATGTCTTAATGTTCTCTTTATATATATATTCTCTATTTACTCCATTATATTTATTCATTATAAATTCTGCTAGATATCTATTGTTTAAAGGAAAGATATCACTTCATACCTGCTGTTCCATTTCGTTTTTGATGAGAGTTTTTTGTTGGATGTACCACATCTAGTGCAAATTTTAGAGCCTTTGATTAGAGTGTTGAGAATAGATTAAAGGGAAAAATCCCCCGTGGCTATTTGTATGAGGTCAAGGGTAGGGCCAAGTGGGCTACTAAGGCTAGGATGCACATCAACATGGACCGATAAATGTCAATATGGGACATCATTGATAATAATTGGGATGATAAATGCATTGTTACCTCCATGTGGTTGGATATTATCTCAATCCAAATTTGTTTTGTAATGATCTCTTTAGTGATGATGTTGAGGGGCTTCAAATGGATTGGGAGATATTCCCCTAATTTAGAGGAGTGCTAGGCAGCTATAGTAGAGTTGCCCATACACAAACAAGGCAAAAAGATTTTCTCCAATTAATGTGCGGTAAAAGCTAGCGCTATCTTGCAACCAAGTTTTTCCTAAGTTTTAAATTTTTATCCTTGAAATATGTTATAGATAGTTACATCATAGATGATAAATTTGGTTTTCGTTGGTGCAATGGTGAGTTTTTGTCAAGAAAGCCAGAAACATATGATAGATTATGATGCACATTTTGCACCATCCCTTTATTTATTTTTCTTGTTAGCATTCTTGGAGTGCGTTTGAATTCTGTTTGAGAAATTTAACTGTTTGACTTAGAAGCAAATGAATGATGTGGTGTTTTTTCACCTCAATGTCTAACATTGGCTCAAGAAAATTTAAGGTAAAAAAAATTATTAAGCTTTAAATGATTATTAAGATAATAGGAATTTGTTGCATGATGCACATTTAGTTGTTACACATTATGAACTTATGCCTTTTGATAATATCAGGAATCATTGAGGATGATCAATTGGGTGGCCTTAATTAGATTAATCTAGACTTAGAATGGACTGCAAACAATACAAAATTGCTATTTGATGGTTAGGCATTATGTCTTTTTCTTTTAGATTTTAAATAATTGGGAGACCTGTAGCATGTTGCTTTATCTCTTGTAGGATAAGGGATAAAGTTATGGAAATAATTTAATAATGATTTTTTAAGTTAGTCCAAGTAACTTTTATTTTTAAAACATTATATAAGGACAATGTAAATATTATAATTATAAAGTTGACTATGTAAGAGGGAAATAATAAGGTCATATTTAATATTTCTTAAAGTGTTTTGAGTAAACACTTTTGGAGGGAATTTTTTCAGAGGGAGAGAGAATTCAAAATAAAAGAGGCCAAAATGGAGTTTAGAAAGGAAGATAATTGCTCAAAAGTATGCATTGCTTATTGAAATCAAACCTTTTTAGGCTTGAGCACTTGTGTTCATCTTCTCATCGAAGGATGAAAACCTTTTGAGTGTGGAAATTTGTAGGATGAAAATTCTCTTGGTTTCTAGTTTGGATTGGAGGACAAAAACCCTTGCCCTTTTGAGGTGGTTTCATTAAAAAATTGTATTTAGGTTGAAAGTTCACAATTTATTTCAAGCTCTATAGTAGTGCTACAATGATGCCATAGATTCATGAAAAAATGTCTCTCACCAATTTTTGCAACTTGACGATGAAGAATGGACAGAACAATGAGAGAAGGTGAGATGTAGACTAGCCTCATAGAGATTTGTAACATATTGGATAAGTAACTATTCCTACTTTTGATGGTTCAAACAATTGTACATCTCATGCTTAGGTTAGGAATTTAAATACAATTTTTACAGAACCTTATGCATGAAGAAGAGATTATAAAATTTGCTATCCTTCATTTGATAGATAGAGCACACAAGTGGTACCATGGATTGGTTACCAAAGTGCATAATCTCATTAGCACATACGATGATTTGTGCCGCAAGCTAATAGATAGGTTTGACAAAAAAGACCTTGATATCCATTTTAGGGAGTTAGCTTAGTTGATGCAATACAACATGGTAAACACTCATGTGGTAGAATTTGAGAGTTTTTAGTAATGGTTCCCAATGTTTTTGAAAGGAGGCTTACTGCTCATTTTATGGAGGGTTAATTGAACCTAAAGGTTGGGTGAAAGCATTTGATCCATCATCCTTGTAGGAAGCCATTGAGAGAGCCCTAATGTTGGAGAACTTAGTACCCAATAATGAATTCTACTCAAAGATGCTCACCTTTGGGTTAATAGAAGAAATCATTCTAGAAATGAGTATCTCATTAGAAGGAAGTGACACAAAGAACAATTAAAGAAGAAACCGGAAATGAGCTCAAAAGAAATAAGTTATGTTTCTTTTGCAAGGAACCTAGTCACAAATGTCATGGCTAAGGATAGATGCACTCTATAGAGGTGATATTCAATGAAGAATTAGGATTAGGGTAATTAGAGCTTGAGATTAAAGAGGAAGAACCATAACCTATAAGAAAGGAAAAAGAAAAAGCTTAAAGAGACACCCTTGTCACCCTTTTTGGTGCTTCAAAGTATCACCTTTTTAGAGTTATTGAAGTTTTGCAAGGGAAGAAAATTATAGTGTTGGTTGATAGTGGGGCAACTTAAAACTTTATAGGCAAGAGATTGGCAACCAAAAGGGGATTGACAACAAAGAATTTTGAATCATTCTCCACATTGTAATACATCGATTCACTATTCCTTGCACTAAGAGGATACAATAGCTAAACAACAAATCGGGTAGTCACAAGGTGTCTGATGCCTTCTATGTGATGCATTTGGAAGAGATTGAGATGGTCTTAGGTGTGCAATAGTTACACTCCTATGGGAAATTTGCTCGAAACTATCAGACCATGGAGTTGGAGGTCCAATTTGACGCAAACGAAGTGGTACTTTTGAGGCATTGCATAGGAGCCCCAAGAGTTGTCTCAACAAACAGCATGAAGAGATCATTTGTGGAGGACAAGTAACTTGGGCAACACATTGTTTGGTGACAACAACAATTCCATCCAGGGATAAGAAATCCTATCATGTTGAAATAATGTTCAATTTCATACACCTATGATTGCCATTTGATAGAGTATTTTAGCACACATTGGAACTTGAGACAGGTTCCAAACCCGTTATTACTACTCTTTATCTCCATCCTAGAAGGCACAAGGAAATAAGAGAAAGCAATCAAAGAGATTTTGGCTATGGGACACATTAGATCAAGCTTTAGTCTCTTTGCTTCTTCTATTGTCTGGCTTGGGAAGGCACAATGAGGACATGTATTGATTATAGAGCCCTCAACAAGAAGACAATCAAGAATCAGTTCTCCATTCTAGAATAAATGAGTTTGATAGATGAGCTTCATGGAGAAGTGTACTCCTCCAAGATTGACCTCAAATTAGGGTACATTAAGTGTACAAGAGGAGGATGTTCACAAAACAACTTTCAAGTGCCATTATAGGTACTATGCGTTTTCGGTCATCCCCTTTGGCTTGACAAATGCATTTGCTATTGTTCGGTCTTGTATGAATTAGGTATTCATCAAACAGTTGAGGAAATTTGTGCATGTTTTCTTTGATGACATTCTTATCTACAACAAGACTTGGGAAGATCACTTGAGGCATTCAGATGAGGTACTTGGCAGTCTTGAACAACATTCTTTCTTCACCAAGACATCCAAGTGCGAGTTCTAGATGACAAAAATTCTGTACTTGGTGCATATCATCAGTGCCCACGATGTCCAAGTGGATCATCAAAAAATACAAGCAATCTTAGTGGCCTCCTCCAAAAACCTTGACATAGCTGAGAGTATTTTTTGCTCTTTGCAGTTACTATAGGAGGTTTGGTAGTGGTTTTTCATAGCTGTCCATATCACTGACAAATTTAACAAAGAAGGGAGCTGTGTTATTGACAAATTCAACATAGTGAGATTGTGACAAACTCAAGTAGGCAACCAATTCATGCCCTATGTTAGTTTTCTAGATTTCTCACTTCCCTTTGTATTAGAGTGTGATGTTTTAGGAGGAGAGATTTTTTTATATTGATGCAAAATGGGTATCCCTTAGCGTTTGAGAGTTGGAAGCTCAAAGAGATAAGGAAATAATTCTTAATCTATGATAAGGAGATTTGGCTATCATGCATGCCTTGGCCAAATTTAGGCGTTATTGAGTTGGCTGCAGATTTATGGTTGAGAATAACCACAACTTGAAATTCTTTCTTAGCTAGAAAGAATTGAATGACATAGCAAAAATGGGCGAGTAAACTTGACGCTTATGATTTTGATTCAGAGTATGTCAAGGGTAAGAACAATTTAGTATCTGATGCTCTATCTAGAAAACCAACTCTATGCTCTATTTGATATCTTTGTTGATTGAAAAGTGACTATAAGAGCGGAGTATGCAAAAACACATTTGCTACTGATGTCCTTGAGTGCAAATTACAAGATGATAGGTATAAGGTAGAGAATGATCTCATCATTTACAATTATAGAGTCAATCTCATCCTAGAATCAAAGGTGAAGAATGAAGTCTTGAGAGTAGTTTATGATACACCCTTGGTAGTGTTAGTTTTAGGCTCGTTTAACCACGGGCATAATCATTGCCCTCCCAACCAAAGACGAACATCTATCCTCTCCCCCGTGCATCTTGTAATATATTAATCTGCACTTATATTTATTCAATTGTAGTTTCTAATGAGATCACACATCTCATAATATATATGCAAGAGGTGCCCTTTCACCAAGGGACGCATCTCTTAATAATATATATTAATATATCAAATTATAATATTGTAATTATATTGTCATAATAATAATATATAATATAAAATAATTATATTATCACATAATAATCTAATTATATTATCTCACAATAATAATATAATCACAACGTTTGTGATGTCTATGTTTGCCTGTGGATTCCGACCACAACTATAATAAAATCAACACTCCCTCTTAGCTAGGGATGAATCCTTCTCGATTATAGATAATCGACCATTGTCACAAGTGATGTAATGCATCACTTGAGACGATGAGATGCCTTCAAATTCGTCTTCCCGACACTACCTTCAACACTCCCTCTTAGCTAGGGAGGAATACTCATTTACAAATTACATTTTCTTATTGTAATGATGACCACAATGGCTACATCCATATGTGGAAAGATATCACCTCTTGTGATATCAACCATCATGGCTTATCCATAAATATCACCTCACGTGATATCCACCATTATGGCTTTCCATAAATATCACCTTACGTGATATCCACCATGATGGATTATACATAGATATTTCCTCACGTAATATCCACCATTATGGCTTTCCATAAATATCACCTCACGTGATATCCACCATTATGGCTTATCCATAGATATTAATTCATGAGATATCAACCGTTATTGTGAGATCGTCACCTCACAATGATGGTAAGATGCACAAGTGTTCATCATTTTGAGATCGTCACCTCACAATGATATTCACCATGGCTCATCTAGAGGGTAAACACACAAGTACAAGAAAATCACCACGCTCTCTCACGTGGTGTTGTCATGGCGTCACCAATGACTTCCACCATGGCTACTCCTAGAGGGTGGGTCCATCATGGCTACTCCCATGAATGGAAATATGAATGAGCACAAGTGCCCATCACAGAATCACTCAACGTGATGTCGTCATACGACGTTCACCATAGCTACTCCCAGAGGGTGAATAAACACTAGTGCTAATTCATGGATTATCTCATGACATCCACCATGGCTACTCCTAGAGGGTGGATCCACCATAGCTCATTCCAGAGGGTGGAACAAGGGCTTTCACCTCAAACTTCTCCCTTACAGAGAAGAATGCATTACAAGGGCTAACACCTCAAATTTCTCCGTCTCAAAGAAAAATGCTACAAGGGCTGATACCTCAAATTTCTTCTTCTCAGAGAAAAATGCTACAAGGGCTTGCACCTCAAACTTCTCTCACAGAGAAGGATGCATTAACAAGGGCTTTCACCTCATATTTCTCTCTCATAGAGAAATGTAATGTCCCCGTTTTTAAGCGCATGGGATTAGCTTATTTTTGTGACCCTCGTAGGCTAATCAGGATGTTAGAGGGGGTTGTGTGGCAGAGCCAGCGGTCAGTTTCCACTCTGGAGGTCTGTGATGCCAGGATTGCTCTTCGTTTGAGTCAGATTGACAGACTTACTATTTATAGTAAGTGCTTATTATGGGAGATCATCACGATTGCTATTTTTAGTAGGGCGCCTGAGCATTGGTATCAGTGGAGTTGTGGATTCATTTGCAGAGTTTCCAGTTTGAGGGACTTACTATTTTTAGTAAGTCTATTTTTGGCAGTGGCTATTTGGGGCAGGGTGTCTTGGTGATAGACTTGGCAGAGCATTTGTACTGACTTGAGGAGTATTGTTGAGAAATTCGTAATTAATTAAGTTCACTTAATTAATTAATAATTTGAGCTTATTTTATAAAGTCAAGTCATTATTTAATTATAACGACTTTATATTTAAATGCTATGTCATTTAATGAGGGGAAATATAATGTATTATATTTCAATGAAAGGTTATGCAAGTATAATGTTTTATTGGCATAATCATTTAAGTTATGCAAAGTGTATTCATGAAGCTTAGGGTTCGATTTGTTATGAAGACATTATAAAGGCTTCTTGGAGAAAATCGAATTCATATTCATGCTATTCATGTTTATTCATGTTTGGGTTCGAATTTGGTTTGGAGAAGTTTTGGAGAGAAGCGACTGGAACGAATTCTACCAAGCAGAAATCGTAGATTTCTTGCAGGTTATGAGGCACTTTGAATCAACGGACTATGCTGGTGAATTGTGTGAGTAGTGGCGGTTGTACACTAGAGGCCGAGTGTGAGAAATTTGGATGTATGGTTTTGAATGTATGTGGTTGCAACAACAAATGGGAAATGTGAGGCGTGTGAAGGATTATGGTGTGCTAATTCAGCGTGGGAGTTCATACCAAGCAGCCACCATTTCTTCTTTAAGCTGCGACCAATATGTTGCAACAAGGAGGAGATAACAGGTTCAAACTATGGTTAATTTCATTGCATGGGAATGTATTATTTCATTTCAGTTTTGAATCAGATTGTTTAGAGATGGTGTTGATAATTAGTAATTGGGGATTTGAATTAAAAATCAAATAGCATGCCTTGAAGTAGATCCTTGAATGGTTATTTGTTTTTAAATGGAATTGAGTTGATAAGAAATATTTGTAATGTTATTGTTTTTAGCTAGAAAACTATGTTAAAAATTCATATCATTTTACAATTCCAAAACAAATAAAACTTTTGCAAGTAAATTTAGAGATAGAGCTAGACAAGCTCTTTACAGTGGTATCAGAGCAGTTTCCTGCCATCCTTTTGGGGTGGAGTTCATTGAGATTAATTGTTTGACTTAAGTGATCAACACTTTAGTTATTTTTGCAGTTATGGACAGACACAGGAAATCTAGAAAACATGGAAACCAGTTAGGCAGTACGTCTCTTCTTAGACAACAGACAAATGCCATGATGAAAAACATGGAGAGACTAAGTCAGGAAAGACTTAATGCAAGTCTTTCAAATCCGGCAACTGTCGATAAGGTGACATTGTTTGGTTTCTTTGTTCAATAGGTCCTCTTCATAGGGGAGATTTGAGGAGAGACATGAGTTTTATACAGGTGAGACATCCAGAAATCTCCATGATGAGTTTTTAGCAGCTGCGGATTATGATGGAGATGTTCCTGTACTTAGTGAATCAACCACTAGTCCTATTTGCCCACCTGAGATTGGAGATTCTTTGCAGGGACATGTGGATGTGCCTGTCTTGTTGGCAGATAGTGGTATTGAGTTTTAGCATCCTGAGCCTACCAGAGTTAGTGACACGGATCAGTCTGATGACATGTTCACTACCATTGATGGCAATTTTGCATCAGTTGGTAGTAGTATCAGCGATACAAGGTCTGATTTTCCAAACAACAGTCCTTTATTTGAGCCTGTCGATGATGTTATTGATAGTGTGAGAGTAGAGGATGTTGTAGATACCACTACAAATTCCGACACCTTGGATGATGGTGTTATTTTTGAGGATTGCGAGGAGTATTTGAGCTCTGACAACTCTGATGTTTATGAAAGCTGTCCCACTGTGGTGTTAGTACAGGAGACTGCAATTTTTTCCTGTATTGAGGTGAGCATGGAGTCACCTAGTGATGACACTCAAGAGTGGAGTGGTACAAATGAGTCAGGTGACACAGGTTCATGCCACAGTGTAGATGATTCATGTGATGACATAGAGTCATGTATGCAGCCAAAGATAGCAGGGGGGTCTTAGATATATGATGTTGATACTAGCATTGTGGATACCTCTGATTTTGAGTGTGAGGATGATGAGTACTGGTGTGTCTGGTTTTTTATATCAGACATTGGGTGTTGACTCAACATTGTCATCTGGTGGTGGTGGGTTCTAGGATCCTTTTCTACAGGGACTCACGGATGAGGATGGGGAAGCATATGCGTGGCAGGAGTTTGTTTCAGCCAGGGCTTCCAGTCCTGTAATTGAGGTGTTTGTAGAGGTACCCAGTAGTGATACCTCGTTGGTGGACATGTGCGAGGTTGATAGCGCACATGAGGAGAGTGATTATGATGTTACTTCCTCGGTGACTGGCGACTGTACACTAGAGTGAATTGTGAGTAGTGGCGACTGTACACTAGAGGCCAAGTGAGAGAAATTTGGATGTAGGGTTTTGAATGTATGTGGTTGCAAAAACAAATGGGAAATGGGAGGCGTTTGAAGGATTATGGTCTGCTAATTCAGCGTGGGAGTTCATACCAAGCAGCCGCCATCTCTTCTTTAAGCTGCGACCAATATGTTGCAACAAGGAGGAGATAACAGGTTCAAACTATGGTCAATTTCATTGCATGGGAATGTATTATTTCATTTCAGTTTTAAATCAGATTGTTCAGAGATGTTGATAATTTGTATTTGGGGATTTGAATTAAAAATCAAATAGCATGCGTTGAATTAGATCCTTGAATGGTTATTTGTTTTTAAATGAAATTGAGTTGATAAGAAATATTTGTAATGTTATTGTTTTTACCTGGCAAACTATGTTAAAAATTCATATCTATTTACAATTCCAAAACAAATAAAACTTTTGCAAGTAAATTCAGAGATAGAGCCAGGCAGGCTCTTTACAAGAAATATACACTACAACAAATCTTCATGATAATGTGACTCCCTCTGAAGCTCTGAGTACTAACATCAACCTCCTGACCTTCTCGTCCAAGGTTGCCTCTGTAGGTTTGTCAGACTCCCTATGAACCAATATGACCATGATCCTCGGAAATCAAATGAAGCAGATCCTCTATCTGCTCCCTTTGAAGCTCAACTACTTGTATTAACCTCCTTTTCGAGAAAATGGATTGCAATCTGTATAAGCTCTTCCTCTTCGAGAGATGTCTCAACTTAACCATATGGCGGTAGGCTATGTCTCCATTCTTCAGCCTGTGTGACTTCCTCACAGGATGCATCAAGCTCTTTCTTCTTTGAATGCAATCTCTCATGCTTCTTGGTCCGTCCTGAAAGCATTAAAGAGATTATCTAATGCAAATGAAGCATACATGATTCACTATCAAAGTTATAACATGAATTAACTACATAAAATCCATGATCAATAATTAAAGGTATAATGATAAAATACTTATCTCTTGTAGTCAAAGGATAACGCCCTCCGGGCGATACTTGAACCCCTTTAGCAATAGAGCCTTCAATTGAAATTGGGCCATTCTTCCTAAAGATTAGAGAGCAGAGAATCTTCCTTGACAATTCCGGCTTTGACCAATAAGAACACCGATTAAGGTGATTTTTTTCAATGCTCACTGCAGGTAAGGCTCACTGTCGATCAGGCTAACTGGCCCGAATACAAAAACAATTATCACAGTTAATACAAAAAATGATCTTAAAGAAAAAACTTGAACTGATGAAATTGCATTTGCACATGCATGGATTCAGTTCCGGTGAATAGCACTGTTACAGTCAGCAGCAAATCTGAACTGAGATCTTCTGCCAGTCTTCAATACACTTTTGCAAAACCTTTCTGACACCACCTTTTCTCTGTTATTAGTATTATCCTTCACCCTTCTTATTCGGTTCACATACGTCACCATATAGTCATACTCACATCATACCATTTTCAACATTTACACTACATGCATACTCGGATCCAAAAGATGTTCTCTATATATGCATATCCGATGAATATACAAACACATGTTGGCCTAGCAAAACATGTCGGCTTGAGTACAAAATAAAGTATCTTGCAATTTACAATGAGGATCAACAAGCTAGCACCAGACCTGAAGGATAGTTTGCACATATGAGAAACCCATGCCACACTACCGTATGATTCAAAGAAAGGTCTTACATAAGATAACCACGTTACATTGCTTAAGCACCGAAAGATAAATATGTTCTGGGGCTGATGGGAATGCCACAACCAAGACCATGTCTTGATCACCACAAAATTCAACAACAATCGAAGTATAGCACTGAGAAGCAATAGTTCAAAGAATGAATACAACTGTTATACCAAAATTACTGACACAGTGCATGAATGTCCGAATACCAAAGGATACCCAGAAAGAACTCTGAACATAGCAGCCATCCAAACTTCATCCATAGGATAACCAAAAAGATATACTTCCATTACCGAAGCAAGGATAACCATCCACAATATTTGTTATCATATGACACTACATAAGATAGATCAATTTTGTTTACCACTTCGAAGCACAACCAACTGGTACAACAATTTTGACATCAAAGACAACAATGCCAACAACAATAACTCAACAAGGATTGCATATTTGTTGTAGTAGATAGACTCACTAAATATACTCATTTCTTTGCAATACCATTTCAGTACAAGGCATCACAAGTAGCTTGATCATTTTTCAGAAGTATTTAGGCTTCATTGGTTGCCTAACAACATAGTTTGTGACAAAAATAGCAAGTTTGTTAGTTTATTTTGGCAAGAACTTTTTTGTATGTAGGAATCAAATTGATACTTAGTAATAGTTATGATCTTCAAATGAATAGGCAAACAAAGATTGTGAATAAGTGGATTGAGGGGGATTTGAGGTATTGTGTAGCAAGGCAAGAAATAACATTGATCAAATGACTCCACTTAGGGGAGCATTTCTACAATAATTCACATCATATGGGCATTGGTATAACTCCATTTGGGCTTTACATGTTTTGATGCTTTAAATTTTGTTCATTTGGTTATAATTATCAGACAGTAGAGTGCTGCGAGCCATAGGATTGGTCAAGAAGAGCTAAGAAAATTTGGGAATAACTCAAAGGAAACCTCCAATAAGCACAAAATCAATAGATGTATGCATATCAACATCACATTGAGCAGACTTTTGAGGGGACAGTTTTTGGTTGTTACAAACCATATAAAGTCTTGTCTCAAAAGAAGTAGAGCTGAGAAGCGCAAGCCTCATTTCCATGAGCCTTACGTTGTAGGCAGATAAGGTAGGGTCCAAGTGGCTGCCGAAACAAAGTAGAAGGCCAACCCATAGAAGGAACACCAAATGGTGTCGGAGGAGAGAAAACGAAACAACAAAAGCAAGAAACAACAGCCAACAAGTAACAACCCACTAGCTGCCTTGAGTAGCTGAGAAAAAAGCGAAAACTGAAGGATAGGCAACAGGGCGAGAAGGGACCCCACGCTGTTTCTGAGGACCTCTGGAAGAAGAAGAAGACCGCTATTGAGTGGAATTCCTGCGTAGCCTCATGCATCTGGTATGGCTAGAAGGGGGGGACCAAGCTGTCACTTTGTACCATGGGTAGGGCATACCACCGTGAAGAAAGAGGTGATGAGCTGGTTGGGGTGCAGTCTCGTGGGGAGCTGATGCTGTAGAGAGTGGTCCGGAAGTCTCACGGCCTCCTGGAGATAAAGCGCAAGGCACTTTGGTCAATGTACCTGAAGGAGGAGAGAGACTGAGTCTTCCTGAACAAGAAGTAGAATCTCCTTCTAATCTTGTAGTAGATAGGACAACAGAAGATGAAATGAGTCTCAGTCTCAACCTCACCCATGCTACAAAGATGGCAAATCCTTTCCTCCCTAACTGTCTGATGGTCGGTCTCAATGTGGAGCCGATGTGGTCCTACTCTGAAGGAGCCAAGGGAGATGTGGAGTGCATGCGACCAGCGGTGGGAAAGGTAAGAAGGTCAGACAATGATCCCGTCCCGAATCCTGAGAAAGTGCTTAGCATAAAAAGCTATCTTTGGGCAAAGCCCCCCACGAGGATTAACCCAAGTAGTGTGGATATACTGCCTGTAAATGTCCATTCTGATGTGCATATTCAGCTCCTACTGAGACAGAAGGAGATGAGAGGGGGCATCCAATGAGTACCGAAAAGGAGGAAGACAATCAATCTCGATCCCAATCGAACACAGGAGAGCCGCGACCTGTGCAAACTAGCACCGAGCCTGAACCGAGGTGTCTAAAATCGCAATAGCCTCCTAGGAGCGGTAAGCAAGATAGGAATACCTATGATGCCCATCCGAGGAGTCCGCAAAGCACCCAAGGCGATGTAAGAACCAGACCAGGTTGAAAATGGTATGTAGTCTGAAAGGGTGGGCACCGAACTCAGCAAGGACAATACTATGAGGATTGTATTGCTTGCATCTGATGATGCGTCGAAGGAGGGTCTACACCCACTCCACCGAGGCCTAGTCTGACTCAAGTAGAGACGCCCCCCAAACAACTGAGCCATAGAGCACCGTCGGTCTAATCAAAGTGTCCATAAGAGTCATCTTGGGCATGGTGTTCTGAAAGTGATGCTGAAAACACTGTCTCTCCAGAAGGGCCAAAGAACCATACCCTTGATGCGAGGTTGTAGGGCTGGTCTCATGCTGAAGCGAGGGCCCGAGAACTTGACCCCCAGATATGTGTATGAAGAGGAGATCTCCACCTCAACACCCTGGAAAAAGAAGTGGAGGTGAGAGGTCTTAAGACCATTGAAGACCATCACCTTAGTCTTACCAGGTTAACTGTCAGCTATCGTGAGTCACCGAAAGAAGCAAGGCCATCAAGAAGTCTCTGCAAACCGGATTATGGAGGTTTGTTATGAGCCCTAGTTGTTAGAACACTATAGGACTCATAACTCATGTTTCGTGTCTCAAAAGGGCACTTGGGCAGCACATCACTTCAACATAATTTCCTCCTTTGGATGATGAAGCTAAGTTGATCTTCGTCCCAAAAGCCATCATTGATACGGGAAAGAAGAGTTTGAGGAACAAGAGCATAACATAATTTTTGGTGAACAATTGCTCGAGGGCAATTGATTCTAGAAAGGGTAGAGTGTCATGTCCCCTTTTCAAAATTAAAATAATTGGGATACCTGTAGCCTATTCTTTATTCGTGATAGGCTAATGGATAAGGTTAGGGAAATAATTTAATGATAATAGTTTATGTTAATCTTATTAACTTTATTTTAAAACATTATAAAATAACAACTAAAATATTATTCTTATGAAGTGGACCATCTAAATAAAACATAATATGGCCTTAGATAATATTCTTAAAAAGCATTTTAAGTGAACACTTATGGAAGGAATTTTTGTGGGAAAAATAGAATTCGGCAAATTAAAAGAGGCCAAGAGCTTGAGCATTTGTGTTTGTCTTCTCACCCAAGGATAAAGACAAAAACCCTCTTGCTTTCCAGTCTATATTGGAGGACAAAAACCCTCTTGTTTTCTAGTCTAGATTGAAGGATGAAAACCCTTTTGTTCTTTTGAGGTGGTTTCATTCAGGAATCACATTTTTGCTAAATGATCACATTTAATTTCTGGTTTCAGTTTGGTACAATATGACTTTAGTGACGTTGCAATGCCACTACAGTACCCTGTCACTGAGGAGTATTTATAACAGCAATTTCTATCAAAAATTATTATATTTGCAATTTTTGTTTGTATTTGCCAGTCTATATAACCCTGGTCACTGCTACTACAGTCTTGTGAGTTGAAACTTGCTGTTGCTTGTTTATCTCTGTAAATTTGAATTGCGAATGCACAAGGGTTGGTTGTATGCAGCTATTAGCATCAGTAATTAGTATTTAAGTGATATCAATCTTTTGTTTTGTTAGTGAGTTGCTTGTTGCAATATTAATATTGGTTATGCAAGAAGTTTGATAATTAATATTAGTATTCATATGTTGCTTGTTAGTATTGCAATATTGCCTTAGTATTGCTTAGAAAGCAATACACAATTCTTATAGAGTTAATTAAAATATTGGAAAGGGACATTACACAATGACCTGGCCATCTTGGACAAGGCATTTGATGAACATGACTGCAGTCAAACTGAATGCGAGCTATGATTCTGGAGCTTCAACATCACAATATATGGCACCTTAGTGGATCATAGCCTTATAGGTTTTACTCTAATTTTTAATATAATTTTAAATTGATTTGTAGGTTTGAATTTTAAACTTAGAGACAAATAATGACTGTATCATGCACTCTATTCAGCAATTTTTAAATTAATGAACAAATTTGTTTCATGTCTCACTCTGATTTTATTTCATTTTCTGTCTCTATGCAATTAATGTAGCATAAAATCAATTCCTATTTTTATTAGATTTTGAGCATTTTTTTAATTCCCCACTTTTTCCTTATTTTAATTCTGATTGATTGAATTACAATTATACTCTTGGTTTTCTGTATTGAGGATTGTTGCTGTTATGAGTAACATATTACATAATTTCCCTTATTAGATACGGAAGTTCGTCATATTGTAGCCAAACTATAGAAAGATGATTGATGAAATATTTTGAGTGTTTTTTGGATTTAAATGTGCTAAATTGCTTTTTCATACAGGCTTTTATTCCGAATAATGCTTGTCAATTGATTTAATATTCTTGCACTGCCACAGGGTTCCACCATCTATACAGGATTCTGCTGTCAAATTCAAGTAGATTCAGAAGATCCAGAATGCCTGAATCAGAAGTTGCTTATGACTCATTCAAAGTCTTTGGTTCCATTTTGGCAACAACGATCAGTGTTGGATTAGTTACAGCTAACACTTCATTAAATGTTGCTTTTGCAGAAGCCAATGATGTATGCTAGCAGATCTTTCAAAATTGTAACATTATGTTTTATAGGCTTAATGGTTTCAGTAATTTTTAATTTTCAAGTACACATTATTCCGGATGTTTCCTTTCCATTGCCGTATTCTTTCTACATCCTTTCCTTCTCAACAAGGTTTGGCATTGTGTGTTACTTTCTGACTATAGTTCTTCTCCACATGTTTGAGGAACTTCAGCTCATATTATTTCTTGACTGTATAGAATGAGAACCAAACCTCAGGGACCACAGATGAAAGATCCTTTCCAGAAGAAAATAATGAGGATATAGAAAAAGTTGTCCAACAAGTTCAAGAAAGAGTAAAAGAGAATTTTCAGAAATCTAATACTAAAGGGGGCCCTCTTCCTTCCTTCACAGTTGCTGCTAAAGGTCAACAGGTGGATGCACATTTTAATATTTTATTTTGAGTAGTTCTACTTTGATGTCAGAGTTGTTATATTTATTAATTACTAATATAATGAATAGCCTTCCATCTATCTTGTCTCTAAGATTGCTTTCATTTTGCCATTGATTGTTTTCTAAGTTGCCGATTCGGGTTTGGGGACGGATTCGGGTTCGCAAATCTGGTTCGTGGATTCGTGATTTTTTTTTTGCCATTTGGATTCGTATGGGTTCGTGTGTGTGTATACATATATGCATTATATATACAAAAAAAGAGAAATATACATAATTCTAAAACTAAATCATTTCATAGTATGAATCTATGATGCTTGATCATTGATCAATGCCAAATCTCAAAGATAAACATTAAAAATTTAAGTAGTATACTTGATCATTGATCTATGTTCACGATTCTAAAGAAAATCAGCACATTGAATTACTGAATTACAAAATGAAAATTCAAAATATAGTTCATTAAAGTTTGAAACATGATTCAATGTTCATCAATCATCAAATGGATTATCAAAAAAATCTGTATAAATGGGGTCTCCAACAGCTGCAAGTGGCTGATCAATATCATCACTGGAACCAAATTTGGTTCCACTAGCACTAGAGGGTATTGTGACTGTCTCATCATCATCATCATCATCATCATCCTTAGCCAAAGTGGATCTAGCAAGATCCCGAATGGTCATATCCAAGTCAGTAGTCTCAGGTGCTACATCCCAAAGCTTCTATGGCCCCTTCTTATATTTTGGATCCTTCCGTTGCAGGAGGCGCAAGTTGTTGTGAATATACACCAAGTCTTTTGCTTTTTTTGCAGCCAACCGGCTATGCTCGACTGAGTGGATAAAGGAGTAAGTACTCCAATTCCGCTCAGCGGCAGAAGAGCTCGCAACCTAGAGAGAAAACCAACAAAATTAAAAAAATACAAGATAAATTCAAGAGTGTTAAGTGTTAAATTCTACAATGCAAGTGGCCAAAAAAAAAGGAAAAAAACTTAAAAACTTACTTGTGATAGAATCTTTATTGCAATAGGTTGGAGGTACATATAATCTTGCCCATGAAGGTACCACCATTTAATAGCATCCATTTTGTTTTGGTCATTGGCAGCAATAGAGTTGAGATCCTTTCCAGAGATAAACGATCCAAATTCATTCCTAACAATATCCCCAATTTCTGGATCGCGGAAGATTTTATTGAGTGCCCCCCAGACCCCTTTGCAACCTCAGAATCTCTAAATGGTGGCACTCTACCTGGAAGGCGAAGTATAGATGCACTATAGTACCTGGGGGATAAAGAATATGCTAGGAGGTGCAAAGGTGTGGTCATCTTGTTCCAACGATGAAGAACAATTGCTTCCATCTTTTTGTAAAAGGTGTCCTCAGGATCATTCTCTCTCCTTTGTATGACCTAGGATATCAAATGATGTTCATGTAAGTAATCATTATGTCAATTTAGAATCTAGATATCTCTCAATAAACAAAGATAGAGGAATGTATTATAACATGATTTTTATCTCCTCCAGCATAGTGTCCATGGAATCATAGACATCCCTGAGGCATGGTTCATCAGTATCAGCAATGCGAAGCATTGACATGATTGGCTCGGTGAATTCCAAAACATAATCCACATGAACCCACCAATCATCATCCAGTATCATGGCCTTCACCTTTTGGGCCCTTGCTGTATTGGACTGCTTCCAAATGCCCCATTGGTTGCTAATGACCATCAATGCCAATGCCTCCTTTACCTTCACAAGTCGTCTCAAGAGGATAGTGTGAGGCAAAACGAGTTTCAGCCACCTAGGAACATGTTAATAGTAAGTTAGTAACACATTTAAAATATCAATATGTAAACAACAGAAAAAATATTTTATTCAATTATGAAAAACTAAATAAATTAAATATTTACTTTCAATAATTCCAATTTCGAAAAAGTTCTGAAAATTGCTTGTGACATATGGTGATTTGTCACAAACATTTGAATCTCCTCACCCTCATATATCTGTTTCACCCATTCTATTTGGGTGCCAATTGCTTGGCATTTCATCAAACAATTATTGAGCAACCTTGCAACTCATTATTTCAATTCCAAACTATTTTAAATTTTACAATGAATCAATTCGCAGTTTATGGAGACTTTAAACTATTCAAGCAAATAATATAAACACCTGGTAAGCATGGGCTGTGTTATTTCTTCAACATTCATAGAATTTTCTCCATACAAATAACAATCCCTTCCAATGCACACAGTTGAAGATATTAGTGGCCCCTAATGCCAAACAAATTCCCTTTATTGCTCATGTCACTTCCTGAAACCCTTGTGGAAACAATAAATAACCTTCGGCCACTCTCCAAACCCAAACGTTGAACCATATATGGGCTGCAATCTGCACAAATTGAAGCTTCCTTCCCTTGCAATCAAATCTGAAATGAAATGGAACTTCGAATCACCGATTTCTGCTAACCGTTGTATCAATCTTGGCCTTTGTATGAAGCCAAAGTCCTTGCACAATTCATTGGTATCTTGCAACCAATTCAAAGTTCTGTAACAGTGAAGAATTTACATTTCCTTAAGCTGATAATCTGAAACCCTTGTTAAATCCCTTCTCCACACCAACAAAAGAAAAATACACAAGTCATGAATGAATGGATTTTCTCTTGCCTTGGCTTTTTATAATTCTCCAAGAGAAATTGATTTGTATCTTCACAAATACACTTTTCATAACTTCAAAATTACTTAGCTTTTGATACCATTTGCTTTTGTTGCAATTCAAATATAACATTTAATTATATTCCCCTCCTTTTGATGCACACATTAAAATATAAAGTATGCTTTATTAAACACTTATATCTCCCTTTTAAATAACACTTTATCACTTATTATGAAGTATACCTTTAAAACATTTAAAACTCCCCTTTAAAACATTTAAAACTCCTCTTTAAATAAAATCCACTTAAATTATCAATGATATGCACTTAATAACTAATTATTATTAAAGTATAACTTTAATAATAATTATAATGTTATAACTCCTTCATTAATCATTATTTCTCAATTCTGACTGAGCTTTGGTTGCTTTTGTTAAATGAATCTTATGTAATTGCAGGTTGCAGTAAGATTTATTGTACCCCACAGCTGTGATCTTTCACATTTGATAGCAAATTTAGTTTCAAGCTTGGGTTTGAAGACTGTTGAGAGTGGTGGTGGTTCAGAAATGATTTTACGTGCATGGGAAAGGTAAGTACAAGATGAGGTATATTGTTTTCTTATTGGATATTCTAGTTGATGTTAATCTTGTAGGCTGGAACCTGAGGTTAATATTCAATAATGCGTTTCTTACATTGTGCATAGAATTGTTGGGATCCCATTTTTCTGTATTATGAGGTGAAATTTCCTCCAAAAGGAAAAAAAAAGCCAAGCATTGAGAAACACTTGGCATCAGAATTTGGTGAGGGGTTCAACAGATTATCTAATACATAAATAATAGTATTTCTCTCCAAAAATGTTCTTCACTCCAGCAAAAATTAAGTTCATGGAAAGGAAAAAATATATCTTAATTTCCACAAATGACAAAGAGTAGGTCAATAGGACTCGAAGAGTTACAATTAGTTATAATAGACAAGTACTATGGTGAGAAGTACCATAGATTATGAAAAGCAACTAGGTATGAAGATATGGAATACTCAATGAACATCAAATTTAAATAGGAAGATGCACATCAATACTCAATTAGTCAGTCCTAAACTTCTACTTTAATCTTTTATTACACCAAAATTTATCTGAACAAACCAAGAACCCAAGTTGTATTCACTAGTTTCCATTCCATTAAATAAACTATGGAAACAGAAGAATGGGGACACTTCTCTTTTAGTCAGACTGTCTTGCTTTTGATGCAATCCCCAAGTTCCATCTACTTCTACATCCAATGGCAAGTCTCCATCTCTTGTAATGTCCCCAATTTTGCGCCTTCCTTAGTGCTAGTGTTCCTAGTAGGTTTGGTCTATTTTTCAGTTCCCCTAGGCCAACAGCTTGTGTAGGGGACCCTTTCAAGGGGTTATGGAGACATATCAGGGCTTGAAGAGCCAGTTTGACTAGTTTTTGGCAGTCTCCTAGATTTTAGGAGGAATCTCTTTTTTTTAGGGATGGACTGGGAGCTGGCAGGGGACACACTAGGAGACCTCTGGGATCAGCCTGGAGACTTTTGACACAATTTCTACTTTTTAGGAGAGAAGAGTGTGTGTTAGCTTGCAGTGGTCAGACATAGTCAGTGGACGGGGGACATTAGACAAAATTCAAATCGGGGTCCAGATGAGCAAGCTATAAATAATTTGGAAATAAATTAATTATTTCCTAAGTTAGATGTTAATAAAATAATAATAAAAAGTGATTATTATAATCACTTCATAATATAACAACGAATTATAATAAGGTGATGGTATGGCACAACTCCCTAGGCATTGAAATAAAGTTATAACTTAAAAGAGGGCCACTTTTCCATGTTAAATGATGGGCCTTGAGGGGGTTTGAATCCCTAGGTGGGAAACTTATTAACATAAAACATTTTTATATTATTAAAGTTTATTATAATAAAACCCCAAGAGATTGGATTCCCATTTTTATATTATTAAAGTTTATTATAATAAAACCCCAAGAGATTGGATTCCTATTGGAGGGAAAAACCATTCAATTAAAAGGAGTTTTGGAGGCAAATGTGAGCATCTTGGAATTCCTTTTTTTAGACCAGCATTTGTGTGAAGAGTTATGTGAAGGGCCTTTTCAGTAAGTCCATTTCTGAGAACGGAATCTCTTAGGAATTTAGAGGCCTACAGGTGTGTGAGACCATCCAAGGGTTTCTATAGGCGAATTCTACAGGCAAATTGTATTAGCAGCCAGTTGTTCTTCATATTTGGATCAGTTTGAGTAAGTTTTAGCAGATCAATTTGGGTAGAAGGTTACAATAATTCATTACAATTACAGATCCGTAGTTTTGGAGGGAGGATCTAGTCATGTGAGCAGCACAATACCAATCGTACAGTACTAACACTCATCCCCACATTGCCTAGATTGGATGTTGGGCATCATAGAGCATAGTTGATCAGAAAACATCAGATTTGGTGGTCGATTTTGAGAGGGAACAGGTCTGCAGCACACTAAGTGTGTCCTTTGGCCAGCAAATCATTTTCTAGTGACAGCCGTACAACTGCATATAGCCGTACCACCCAGATCTCAGGGAGAATTCAGTGAAAATCAGGTGCTGTGGTGTTTAGAGAAGACATCCACGCCATATTTCTTCAGCAGACCACAGGAGAAGGTTTAAGAGAGCTTATATTGCTGGCGACTTAGTTGCTGTCCACTGTCTCAATCCAATTGCCTGGTACAGCCAGTGTATTGTTTTGAAATTTTGAATAAAATCAGTATTTATTCTCATTATCAGCATTAGCATCAGTTAGGAGGTGAATTTTAATAGTTAGTAATTGTTTCACATTGTGTTAGCTTAACTAGCATTGCATTCAATATATTTCCAAATGACCCAAAATAAAAAAAACTAAAAAAAACCCAAAAATCAGAAACTACAGCATAAAACAAAAAAAAATCAGAGTTGTTGCAAAAATCAGACTTACTCAAAATTCCATTCCCAGGGGTTGGCCATTACAGTGGTATCAAAGCAAAGATTACTACCATCTTGTACTTTCAGTGGAAATTTAGAATTTAATTAATGGGTTCATATGTGCAAAAGAAGAGGGAAGAAATTCTTAGCATGTTTGAGGAATATGACACACTTCCCCAAACAATTAAGAAAGAATTACCTCTCAATAGTTTCATGAACCACCATCAGAGATTGTGTTACAAGACCGAGTTTGCAAAGATAGAGTATTATATGATAGCCCTTGATCTATTGGCTCCAGAAGAGGGTAGAAAAACTATGAGTGAGGAGTTTGACAATGTTGATGACGATTCCGATGACATGCATGCACCCACCATTGATGAGGTCCTTAATGTTTCGTATGGAGCTAATGACACTGTTGAGTTCACTCATGAGCATGTCACAGGCACATGGGTTAGCACAGATGTAGTTGTTTCTATTCTTGAGAGGGAACCTGATGTATCTTCAGTTGCAATTGACCATGAGCATGAGGATGGTGACTTTGATAACTTGGATCCACAGTACACCATTGGAACTGATGGTGGGAGCGTACAAGATAGTTCAAACAGCGATGGAGTCATTCATGATAGGGATGATAATTCTGATTTATACCTTTACCATAGCAGCAGACCACCTTGTCCCCAAATTCAGAGTTGGGAATCCTTCTGTGATCCGTTGTTTGAGGTGGATGTTGAGGAACCATATGACATCTCATGGGTTAGCACAGATGGAGTTGTTTCTATTCTTGAGAGAGAACCTGACGTATCTTCAGTTGCAACTGACCATGAGCATGAGGATGGTGACTTTGATAACTTGGATCCACAATACACCATTGGAAGTGATGGTGGGAACGTACAAGATAGTTCAAACAACGATGGAGTCATTCATGGTACGGATGATAATTCTGATTTATACCTTTACCATAGCAGCAGACCACCTTCTCCCCAAATTCATAGCCAAGAATCCTTGTTTGAGATGGATGTTGAGGAGCCATATGACAAGCCATTGTATGAGATAGGAGGTGGAATATCACTTGGTTCTAGCATTGCACATGGAAACGATAATATGGTATTGGCTTTGAGAGATGACATAGGCCATGGGTTGGAACGTGATTCCCAACTTGAGGGTGATCCCACTTCACATCATGAGATGATTGGTTACTCACTAGGGAGACCACCGAATGTGATATATGTAGATGAAGAGGTAGACCTAGAATGCATAGGGTATTTTATGGCACTTGGGAATGTGGTTTCTCTATGTGATGCATTGGTACTTGGAGATCCATCTTGGTTTGATGTCCATGTTGGAGATTCTCAACAAGAAGCAATGGAGGTGGTTTGGAGTCATACGGGTGACCCTTGGAGATATGAGGATCAAATTATCACACATGCAAGCACTGCTCACCTTTTTACCACCCACTATGTGTTTCATTGGTTTCATCTATAGGTGGATTTGGGCGAGTTCTTTAATAAGGATTGGAGCATTGATCAGATTGGTACTTTTGAGAGTGTTCGGTGGCAAGGGAAGGCCCATATGTTTGGTTTTGAGCTCACTGATTGGTTGCAGATCAGTCATATCATTTCGTGGTTTGCCCTTATAGCGGAGAGTTGGCATGTTCTTCTTGGTCCAGACAGTGAGAGTTCACAGTTTCAGACTTCGTGGACGTTTTTTCCAGTCACTTCCGAGGCATCCTTGAGCATTGCAATGCTAAGTCTTGGAGACTCCATTGGAGCAATTATTATGCCTATATTACACCTTGGGGTTGGATGGGAGTGAAAAACACATTAGCTTTTGAGGATCACCAAGGAAACAAAAGAAAGGGCATGATCAGTCCCAAGTTTTTGGTTAAGCACAGTAGTATCATAGCTTTCCATTTACATGAGAGCACAATACTGATGCTACTCTTTGGAGCTACACTTGCAAGGGCACATAATGTTATGGAAGAGGGTGTTTTTGAGGATAGCATGACAAGATAACAACAGATCTGTTATTCTGATTTATGACAGCGGTCCTATTTCTTCATCCAGAGCACCCATATCACATGCAAATGGTAGTAGTATGTGATTTCACCATGTTAGCACTCATGAGTTGGTGGCCAAGCCGGTAAAGCAATTGAGGTTGAGGTATTCTTCAGCATTCTTTGTGGGTTCATATGACTTGCTTTATGAGGATTTGGTATCACCACTAGGGGTGAGATACCTGGAGGTTCACTACATGGAAGGCGGAGGGTGTTATGGAGTATACACTTGGTGGATCATCCCCTAGTGTTATGACTACACATGCATATGGTGATGTGAGTGATACAAGTTTACCTTGGTCCCTGAACATTCGTGGAGCATTTGATAAGTCTGTTGGTGACAACTCTCACTTGGTTGATGAATCCTTCGTAGAATATTTAGCTTCCCTATGCCATAGATTGGCTATACATACCATGGAGACTCGTGCATTTGGTTGGCATACCTTGGAGACTCAGTTGGCTCATGAATCTAGGTATGGGAATGTTGCTACGATTGATGATTAGGGGACACTAATGTGTGCATTGCAGGCAAATTGTGACTTCTGGCTTGGTATTGGGGAATATGTGTTTGCTAGTCACCTAGTGACTCCTTGGTGCAATAGTGTTTAAGGTCATCGAGGCTACTGGCCATAGGGATTTAGGAGTCAGTTGACATACTCTTATGAGGACACTCCCATTGTTAGGCATGAAGTTTTTTCTTTGGTAGAATGTGCAAAGGACTTTGTTTGTCAATCTGTGAGCAGCACTACGTCTCGTAAAGCAGCAGGTGGTTTTGTGAGTATTGTATCCCAACGTGATAGACATTTTGGAATAGCGTTGTTTCCAATTGATGTGCCTTGTAGGTTACAGAGGTCACTGGTATATGATGATATTGTAGCTTATCGTAAGCTACTTACAGATATTGGTAGTGACTCCACTTTACCACCCATCATTTCTTCAGATCTCAATGTGCTAATGGTAGTTGTTTGGTTTGAGTTAGAGGCCAGGCTTAGGCTCTACAACATGAATTGCAATTTATTGGTTGCAGTACCTGTCATAACAGTAACACAGAGTTGATGAACTTTGTACCATAGCAGTATTTAGTCAAGATCATATGGCGTAGTTCAGGATTGGGTGTAGTTCGGTTGATAGCATTGGCAGGCTGATGTAGCGGAAGCTTGTTGTGCATCCAGGATCAATTTTGGATAGAGTATGGTTCAGAGTTTTTAGGCTATACGAGTATGAGGTGGATTTTTGTGGTTTGCATTGGTATGACGACACCTTTGGACCCTTTTGTTTTGCTAGTTGAGGTCATAACAACAGTTTTGGGAGGCTTTATGTGTTGACTTATTGGCATGCGAGAGTTCATCACATTCCTTTATTGGTCTTTCTTCATGGATGGTTGTTTTAGGATGAGGTGAGGGATATTGGATAGGAGATATGCTGGTTTGGCACGATGATATTTCAGTTATGATCAGAATGACACAACGTCAGTGTGGTGGTTTCTTCCAGGGAATGATTTGGGACCTTGGGATCATTTTGGATTTTAGTTTGGATCAGCTTGTTGTTTGGAGGTTGTATAGGCATTGCTTGAGGACAAGCAAACTTTGGGGAGGGCGGACTATAATGTCCCCAATTTTGTACCTTCCTGAGTGTCTGTGTTCCTAGTAGGGTTGGTCTATTATTTGGTTCCCGTAGGCCAATGGATTGTTTAGGGGACCCTTTCAAGGGGTTATGGAGACATATCAGGGCTTGGAGAGTCAGTTTGATCAGTTTTGGGCAGTCTCCTAGATTTTAGGAGGAATCCCTATTTTTAGGTATGGACTGGGAGTTGGCAGGGACACAATATGAGACCTTTGGGATCATCTTGGAGACTTCTAGTACAGTTCCTATTTTTTTTAGGAGAGTTAGCTTGCAGTTTTCAGACAAAATCAGTGGATGGGGGTCATTAGACAAAACTCGGATCGGGGTCCAGATTAGTGAGCTATGAATAATTTTTCCTAAGTTAGATGTTAATAAAATAATAATAAAAAGTGATTATTACAATCACTTTATAATATAACAATGAATTATAACTAGCAATCACACCTTAATGTGCAATGGGTACGTCGTAGAGGTATGGAAGGTCAACTAATTATTTAACCCTTTGTATGGGTCTCCGTCTCATCCTCTCTATATCTCCTTATCTCTCTATCAATGTATCTCACCATCTATATATTTTTCTATCTCTTCCTCTCTATCTCCCTTTGTATCTCCCTAGATCTCTTTCTATCTTTACCTCTCGATCTATCTCCATCTCGAGCTATCTAATTTTCTCCCATCCTCTCACTCTATATTCATCTCTATCTTTATCTTCCTCTCCCCCTTTCATATCTAGACACATCTCCCTCTCTATCTATCCATTTCTCTCTATCACCCCCTTCCTATACCTTTAAATCTCTACATCTCCATATTTCTTTCCCCATCTCTCGCTCTTTATCTATCCCTTTTCTTCTCTACATATTCGTCTCTCTCTAGATCTCTCCCTCTCTCCATATCATGAATTGTAGGTCTGTGGCATTGTGATATAAGCAAGTCTATTGTAGAGACAATTCAAGTTTGGAACTTATTGGGATAGGCCCATAGTAATAAATATAGTCACTAAAAGTGAACAAAAGTGGGCTATTTTAACCACTTGAGCCACTATAGCTTCCAGAATCATGTCACTTGTTTACCATCTTACAGTACTCCAATTAATGTTAAAAAGTTCTTGAAGGCACAATTTTCTCGAGAAATGATTTATACAAAAATGATCAAACCCACCAATAGCAAAAAATTACATTCTAAAATTAGACATGGTTATAAGAAAGCCCTATTTAGGTCTACCGTGCTTGGAAAATTATGCACCCAATAATGTTGGTTATCTCACAATAAAACTATACCCAGCCACGAGTTAATGAAAAAAAATCAAGTCATTTTGACAGGCCAAACAATCAACTTACGAAGATATTTTCAGAATTTCTCAGTGTGCTTTGGCACATTACGAGGTTATAGTTTTTAAATGGTTGTCTTATGGTATAATTTCTTATTGAGGGTCTTTAATTTATAGATATATTGTAGTGATATTTCTGTCACAATTCAATTGTCAAGTTTTCGAGTCAAACTCATTGAAATGCTTCACGAGTAGTGATTCACAAGAACCCAGCTTTCAGAAGAATAAATGGAACACTTAGCATTCATTGCATGTGGGTGATGCTCACATAGGTGAAGCATTGGGCCTTCCCGGGAGGTCACCCATCCCAGTACTACTCTTTAACTCAAGCGCACATAACTATTATGCTTCGCCCAACATTAGACCCATTTAGCTTGCTACTCCATTTGCAAAACCAACAATTGTTGTGCCTTATGACCCATTCATTATAGTTATCTTTTATTTGTATTCTAACATAATTGTTTTTGAGATGTTGCATTACAATTAAATATACAAACACTCAATTAAAGACTTATTGTTAAATCTATTTTCACATCTATAAGATACAATAAATTATGGATAACCTACTTATATTTTGTTTTGTTAAAATGGTACTTTAATTTAAAAAAATGTAGAATCATACTTTTGTTATATTATATTTATTGTAATTTTTATGAAATATGTTAATTATATTCTCAAATAAATATATTGTATTTTTTAAAAAATATTGTCCAACTTAAATTTATTCTTAATTGTATATGTTCTAAATTTGAAAAGATTTTTTTCAAAAATTGACTATAAACTCTAACTTAATTTAATATATAATTTTTCATTATAGAAAAATTATCAATATCTATTGAATTGGATCTGACCAAAAAACTATATACTTCACAAAACCATCTAAATAAGCAAACAAGACTAAAAAGTAAATACATAATTTAATATTCAACAAATTAAAGATGGAGAAATCAAAGCGCAAAAATATAGGTGTAAGATAGTTTACATTTTTCAAATGAATTGAGCTTCTACGTGCGTCAAGTACTCATAGTTTGGAGAATTGGCAAAAGGGCGGTGTAAATGGGTATGTTTGAGTTGTGCAATAGCAAAGATTTTGCGAATACGAATGAAAATGGACGGTCTACATTCCTGTAATTGTCTTGCATGTTTCTCTTAAACGTTCAACCGTCGATGTTGAAATATAGGTTGTTCACTTTGTGGTATACGTTCTGGACAGGAGGCTACATATTCTGACACTATACCACTTGCTACTACCCGAGTCCCTGCTGCTATTTCCGTCCACGTGTCTCTCTTTGCATTTGCATTCGCATTTGAAACTGCTTCTTCCAAAATTTTTCTGCCTGCACAGGATTATACGTAGTGGCTTCAAGGCCAGAACATGAGATTCTAAAGCACTAAAAAAGACTCAAATTTTATGTGGGCATCATCGTTTCCAGGCCATTCAACATTTGTGCTGATTCAATGACAAGACATGATACAAACTGCGGTAACTTTGAATGAAAAGAGTGCGGGTTGGAGGCTGCCATGACACCTGTTGATCCAAACACTGGCTAGATAAATCCTCTGTGCATTACGTTTCTGTTTGATCATGGCATTCCTAACTTTCGACGGTTGTTTGCAATAATTTATTAGGCACGTCACTCGTTATGAAACGACGGTCCAAAAGATGCGAATGGATATTTGGACTGCAAACAGATTCGATCACTGACACAAGTCTTTTCACGCAAGAAAATAAATGTAAAATATGAGTAAACGCAAGTTGAGAAATAAAATGTTTGATGTGAAAAGCAGTCAGAAGCGCGAAAATAGGACAGAAGGATGCGGTGTAGTTAAAACAGTGACCGAAAAATCCGAAAAGGTGAGAATCGATCTTTGCTTCAAATCGCTTCAATGGTAGTCATTCTGTTTGCACAATTTCCCAACGTTGGATGCAAATTTTAGCTCCTCACTTTCCAATAAGGGAACGCCTACGGCATAACAAGGTGATGGTATGGCACAACTCCCTAAGCATTGAAATAAAGTTATAACTTAAAAGAGGGCCACTTTTCCATGTTAAATGATGGGTCTTGAGGGGCTTCGAATCCCTAGGTGGGAAACTTATTAAAATAAAACATTTTTATAGTATTAAAGTTTATTATAATAAAAACCTAAGAGGTTCGATTCCTCTTGGAGGGAAAAGCCATTCAATTAAAAGGAGTTTTGGAGGCAAATGTGACCATCTTGGAATTCTTTTTTTTTACACCAGCATTTGTGTGGATAGCTCTGTGAAGGGTTTTTTCAATAGATCCTTTTCTGAGAACAAAAATTCTTAGGAATTCAGAGGCCTACAGGTGTGTGAGATCATGCAAGGGTTTTCTATAGGCGAATTCTACAGGCAAATTATATTAGCAGCCAGTTCTTCATATTTGGATCAGTTTGCGTAAGTTTTAGCAAATCAATTTGGGTAGAAGGTTACAATAATTCATTGCAGTTACAGATCTGTAGTTTTGGAGGGAGGATCTAGTCATGTGAGCAGCACAATACCAGTTGTACAGTACCAGCACTCATCCCCACATTGCCTAGATTGAACGTTGGGCATCATAGAGCATAGTTGATCAGCAAACATCAGATTTAGTGGTCGATTTTGAGAGGGAACAGGTCTGCAGCACACTGATTGCATCCTTTGGCCAGTAAATCATTTTCTAGTGACAGCCGTACAGTTGCATACAGCCACACCACCTAGATCTCAGGGAGAATTCAGTGAAAATCAGTTTGTTGGCTAAATATTTTGCAAGTCACTATGACTACAACTTGCAAAATGTGTATTTTAGGCAGCAGTATGTGAGATTGCTCTCTCCTCTCAGCAATAGGGGAGGCTCCCCTCTTACCGCAGGTGGCTTCAAGTAGAATTGAACTATAACACATACAGTTCACCTTGCGACGGTAATACCGGTGACTCGATGATTGACTTAAGAACAATCAAACGAGGCAGCAGTTGAGTTATCTAAAGACAAAGTGATACAATGAGCTCAAAGTCTCCTGTC